>JACXGJ010005189.1:0-40352 GCA_016801105.1 Esox niger
TGGCGTGAGGTTGCTGCGTGGGTGTCGTGAGGTTACTTTGTGGGTGGCGTTAAGGGTGACTAGGTCGGCAGAGGTGTGTGCAGGACTGACCGAATGGTGGCAGGCCGTATGTCTGTCCCGCCTGGGGGAAGGCGGTGTAAACAGTGGCCTGGGTCAGGGGAGGGAAAGCCACGGTGCCGGCGTAAGACGTCACCGCTGGGCTGTGGGAAAGACAGGCACTTGAAAACCTACTGCAGGAACATTACCTGCAGCAAAAAGCCCCCAACATAGATCAGGGGCACTTACAAAGCATTGTGACGGGGGGGAGGTCCTGACCTGTTTCCATGGTAGATGTGGGAGTTGTACTCAGAGGCAGTTGTCGTGGTATGCTCTTTGCAGATCTCCGCTGGGGGAAAAAACAAAACAATGCCAGCCGAGCCTAAGCACACAGGTTTGTAAAACGTGTCCATGTGTCGGGTGTTGTGAAGAGCATAGCGACCCGCCCGTGTGGATGACTGACGTTGAGACATCTGACCCGTAGCCACAAGGTTGCTGCCCTTCTGCCCTTGAGCAAGACTTAAAGCCCTGGTCGCTCCTGAAAATCGCTCCGGGTGAGAACACCTGCTGAATTACTCAAATGAAAGTAGGAGGTTCTGTGCTGTTCACGGGTGGGTGTGTGGTCTCATACCTGGGTGTGTATAGGAGTTCATGGACTCGTCACAACTCTGGGGTCCCATTCCTCCCCTCACGGAACCTGACTGTTCCCTGCTCCCTGAAATCAACGGACAACAGTCAGCAACGCCTGTAGACGGCAGGCCGTGTTTTGAATGGACGTCATGACGATACCATTAAGCCAATGCATTGGTATATGTTATGTATTTGGATGTGCCGTCTAATGACGACAGGATGTTTAATGGTCCAGTGTCACGTAAAAGCATCATAACACCGAAGCCACAGCAGCCTGGTCAAGACAACCTAAAAATTGCGTCATGGCATATTGGGCTGTATATAGCATTGGTATGACGAATATGTACATGTTGGCGTTTAGAACAGAAATTTAGAACGGATGTGCAACAGCAACAAGACGCCACATTTAACCCTTTACCTCGGCCCATTGAACGATACATTCCGTTTAGTTTCAACAGAGCACCGGTTTACTAAATCCAGTTGTCGGCGGTGACAGTACACGACAACTGGGCTGTGCGGGCACAGATGTGTGAGCAACACAAACGCCAACGTTCAAGCGCTGCCAAACACCTGACCGTGATAGACCTAGGTGCCATTCTCTAGTGTGAGCCAGCTATTCAAACCGTGAAACACTCTGCGTACCTGCAATAGTGCAATCAATATGCGCTTCTTCCAAAGCAACACTGAAACCAACAATAACCACTTATTAGAGCAAAAGGGCCGATCACCTGATCGCACCTGCCCATCTCAATCAGTCAGCCCAAAATATCTTATTTGTTGATAATAAGTTTTCCCTCTATTCCGTCCAGAGCCCATGTCCAAGAGAAGCAGCCCCATAGCTTGACGCAGCCACCACCATATATGTCAAGGTGGTGTGCCGTAGAAGAGCCCTTAGTGGTTTACTGGTCATATTTCGCACCACATGGTGCCCTGGTGCTTGAATACACAACATATCTGTGCTTCATTCCCACGCATGCTGGCAGTAGATGGACATCTCTTATTACTCACTCACCTCCATCAAGCTGGACATTAGACAGGTCCGAGTATGAGTTGTCTTGATCTCCTGAGCTCAAGAGAGTTGCAGGGCTCAGACCACCACCGATTCCCCTAAAGAAAACACACACATTAACGTTAATTGACCAAATATCCAAATTTGTTTAATCACTGACGACACTATTGTCAAAGTATTTAGTAATCAACTAAACAACACATCACTGTAGGAGCCACCCCATGTGATGAAACAATAAAAAATAATCCATGACACAATTTATTTTGATAGTAGACTACAAAAAACCATTTGCTAATAATCAATGGCTTGCTGAGAGCCAGCTTGCTGAGAACCTAAACCCTTCTTATTTGCCAGCTTGAAAACCATTTTGGTGTGAGATCTTGTTTTGGTACACCAGCTTTCAGAGACTGGTTTAAATTCCTAATATTTAATAACTGAACACCTTCCAACTCATTTGCATTATGTAAACATGACAATTGTACATTATCTGGGTTACCATTTCAGAATTTCGCAAGAATCTTTTAATCACAACATTTAATTTTTTCAATTGTATCTTTATATTTCCTATTTGGGCCCTGTTTTAATAACTGGGAGATTAAACCTTGTTGCTGCATTTTGGATAATGCTCATATCATAAGAGCAATTAAAATAAGCTAATGAAGGCTCCTTGAGTACATCAAAAAGGTAAGATATACATCTGTAGTTAATCCAACAAGCCATCTTGATTTACAGGTCAGAAGTGACTTTATATAGTCAAGATGTTTTTCTACAGTTACTTTCATTGAATGTTCTGCGTATTTATTGATTTAACATTTTTCCCAAAAATGTCCACATAGTTCAGTAGATAAAGTTTTCACAAAATATTTTGTTTCCTCCTTTAAAATGTTAGACAAAGCCACACTCAAAGTGTACAAAGTACTATCAATACTTGGTATACTTTATCTCTCATATTACAAACGTCTTATTACTCAAACACAGCACAATTCCGCGCTTTTGACGTTACAACACTGGAAATGCCGGAGCTATTTCCCCCCCATTATCCTTTCACGTTTGTTTACTACTGGTAGGAGATTTCCCTGCTAAACAACACGAGCCTGAATGTAGGCGACATCAAATCTCGTTCACACCCTGATTGGTATTAATAACAGCTAGCCTGTTACGCAGTGTTAGCGGTTAAGTGTTCCTTATCTCAGTTGTCGGATTGAGCACAGATGTGGCGCCACCTTTAGGACTGTAGCCTAAAACAGGCCGAAAATAGCAAAATCAGTGCAGCTGTAAATATGATAGAAAGCAAAGCAGAGATGTTGATTCACCAACGGGCTTCCAATAACCCTCTCTCAAGTTGAAAATATTTTTGGAAACATTATATAAACCCTAATGTAGTTAGTTGGAGATCCGTTCTCTTCAGGCTTATTCGCAAAAGCTAATTAAAATTAGAAGAACACAACCACTAAAGAATGGAATCTTTCTGAAGATGACATAATTAACAACGTAAAAACAATACTTCATGTAAGAAAACGAAAAACGGACCGTGGCTCTTTATCCAGTCCAACGCCGAGCTCGTGCCTGGCTTTCTTGGTCTGTGAATCACAACAACACACACAAACACACACACACATTGACTTTCTGGTCAGTTTCGAAACACCACACAACGCGCAGTCGGACAGCAGTGTGTCAAAGCAGGCGCAGGTGCCGGGTCCGAAACTCACGGGCAGTTCGGGCAGGTCCTGTGAACGGTCCACGTCTGCCGAGCCCCGTCCTGACATGTCTGCGGCGCTGTCTTACTCTCTCGGTCCGGGGAAGCCGTCTGGACCCTGTTTCAGACAGGCAGGCAGGTGTGGGTTGGCACAGGTTGAGTGCACCCGACCACTGCTTTATGTAGTCTCCCGATGCCCCCCCCCCATCACAGGAGTCCATCAACAGCGAGACGCGATGTCCTCCCCCCAGTGGGGGGAGCGGTGCGAGGCTGACCTAATCTCCTGCACGGGAGCGGCAGGTGAGGCACCTGCGCCAGGCAGTGTTTACAGTTGGATTAATAGGGAGCGTGCCTCCTTACATGGGAACTAGCCTACATTTGGAGAAATGTTTTTCTCTGCGGATAATTCGAGAGGCATTAGGTGTTCTGGAGCAAGCTGTCGTATCAATAGATGGTCCGCCGGATAACATCTAACCTCATTTTCAGCCACCTTCCGCCCCCGTTAGCATTTTGCCTGTGAGCTCTGGGCCGAGAGAATAGACAGCCTATGACCAGCATATGGCGGCCTATGACCGGCATTGGGGGAAGAAAATAGGTCACCTTGGAAAATTGAAAAACACTACAATTTATCAGACAATTGTTAAAGAAACAATTTCCAGTAAATGGACTACAGAAATCTCTGTAATACAACTTTTAAATCACAACATCTGTTGTTTCTCCAAAAGGTCAGTTAATAGAAATCATTAAAGAACTTGAGTTGTGATAGCATGCGCAAACATAATGTCTCCTAGAATGGAATCGCCTAGTAGTGGGCTAGTAGTAGTAGTCTACAACAAAAACATGAATCAATCACGACCTTTTCATTAACATCGGGATGATTTCAATATTTTAAATAGATCTGGCATCATTATCTATTGAATACAGACACATTTTATGTTCCACGGTCCGGCTCGTGAGGCTATTGTGAACTGAAGACCATCTTATTTGTCCCGACAACGAAACGCAAGCTTGACCTACTCTCCGCACATGTCGACATCAGTAACCTGTACCAGAGCTCGACTCACTGATGGGCTCTTCAGCCATATAGTTTACCAGCTCCTAAAACCTTAACTATACATTTCTAGATAACTGAATCACAGCGCATACACGCACGCCCGCACACACATTTAAGCTTTATGCAAAACAATGAGGCAATATAAAGTTAAGAGGAGATTAAAGTCTGCACCCCAGATTTAGGTAAGTAGACCTTTTCAATACGCTACAGCATAAATCTACTTCCGTAAAATATGAATGATTACAGTTCAAATTTAATCACAGAATAATGACTGATCCACTTTCAGGAGGCGAAGGTTACCGGTAGCGAAAGTTAATTCGTCCCAGTCCAACAGAGTCGATTTATGACTAATGGCCACGGACAGCAGCGCAGACACAAATTAAATGACATTTTAATAAACATAGTAAGTATTCACAAATGCCAATGCTCATTGAGTTGCTGTTGTTTGTGTGTTTAAATGAGTTGTTGTACGTGCCATTGGAGCCTCAGTAAAGAGCACCCCAAGTACACCCTCACCCCACTGTATGGGGTTGGTACATTTGACAACAGTCTTTAGCAGCTGTCTGTAATGGATACGGGCATTCTTTTGAGTAGCAAAACGATTGTAGCCAGTAAGATGTTTTTTGTCAGTTAACGTGGCCCCTTTCATAATGAGTTTTGTAGCAGCACTGGCTGAATAAGTGTGTCCAGAATAACAGGCTCAATGCCGATGTTATTCATTAAACCAAGAAAGCTCAACGACCGTGAAACTAACTAAAGTTAGTTAGCATGAATAAAACTGCAACGTTCTAGATGGATGTTTGCAAACGCTAATCGTTTAAAATTTGTGACGAATCCCATTCAAGAGGACCAACATTAGCATATTTGTATTCGTTCATCATGTCCACAAATGTATAGCACTTGTAAAAGGGCTTTTAGTAAGCATGCCAAATTGAAATAGGAATATAATCATCAGATAGCTGTCTACATGCACCAACACTGAATTGCAGTTGTTGATGTTAGCACTAGCTTATAGGTTAGCTGAATGTTAGGTTTTGAAGTATATATAGCTATCTTTAGCTTTACTCCTATAGTAGCCATTTTCTGACAAACTAAATACAGGGTATTACTAATGATGGTACGCATACTTTAACATGCTAAATGTGCGGAGTCAAGGACGGTTTCTGAAGGTGAAGTCCAGTTACAATAGCGCTAGCTAGCAAACAAGAAAAAAAAAAATCGCTAAGCTACCCCACTACAGTACTAGCTAGCTAGTTGACAACATTTGTTTAGCTAACCAACTGCCGACCAAGAGGCATTTCAAAGATATTGCTAAACAAGGTTTCGATAATTCAGTAGAATTCAAAAGTACATTATCAATGGAATTATTGTTGATGTAGTAAGCAAGAAAGTTTCAGCTAGCTAACGGTTTCATTAACAAACAGCATTGTTTTTAGCTAGCTCTCTCTAGATGCTATGCTGCTACCTGGCTTGGCTAGCTAACGGATTATTTCGGTGTAAGTGTGTTAAAACATCCTTTTCAAAGTTACGAAATTCACCAAAATGGTTATAGGTCATATAGGTTTATAATTAGAGTTGGACAGACTACCTTACCATTGGGGTAACGTGTTAAATTTTATTCGAATGCCTTTGTACTGAATCCACGCCGCTTAGCTTTGTCTGTTGTTAGGGACCACTATTTGGCAGGAAGTATTGGCTTGGCCATACGCGTGCGTGATCCCTGACCATACGGTCTAGCCCATAGATACAAAGACGCTCCATTATCTATGGTCTAGGCCTTATTGCATATTTAGAAATTATAGCGCCGTGTAGTTTTGAGGTGGGACATTTTGTTTACCTGTTTCTAGCTCTGTGCTTGAGTAGTTGCTGCAATGTAACATAGTTCAGAGATGTAACTTTGAAAAATGCATAGTTTCACACGTCGGTTAATATACTGATTTCGCTCGAGAAAAGATCTATGAAAGTAGATATTGTCTCTTTTTCAGATTTTTGTTTGTATGCTAATTTGACGTGTTTTCAATGCTAAATATTTTCATTAATTATTATGGAATATAATTGATGAATAGAGACACATTTTCCAGCACGAACAAAATACAAGTAGACTGTGATAGGTTTATTTAATTGAAATCTATTTATATAATATAGTATTTTCAGGTAACGTGGAAAACGTACAACTTCCTATACGGAAAATAAATATAAATGCACCATTTATTACTATTTCATAGCTATAATAATGTCTCATTGTAATAACAATGCACCATGCAACTATTTCATATCCATAATCATGTAGTCATAGTAAGACAATGCACCATGTAACTATTCCAGTAAAAAATAATGTAATAATAATCATAAGTCATGATACATAATTAATTTACAAAATCTCAGAGAAATAAGCTTTTTGTGCATTTTCAGTATTTTTTATTTAATCTCATGAAACATGGGACCAAAAAGTAACATTAGTTTCTATATTTGTTCAGAAGTTTTCTAAAATATGCTTTCTCATATCTCTTCAGTTAACCCCCCCCCCACACCCCCAAAAGCAGTTTTTAATACATTCCATTTGAATTTGGTTAATACATTGTATTGACATTTGGAACAGATGGATGACAATTAAATATTTCATGTATCCATACTAGGAATTTGTCCTCTGGTCTTTAAATATACAGTACATAATCTGTCATTTCATGTAAATAAATACAAAAGCAAATTAGTAAAGCTTCCAAATATGGAAGAAAATCTTTATTACGTTGTGTTTGTTTATCATTTTCTACAATAAGAAAGAAGAACCATGGAATGGTTTGTGGACATTCATCTTTAGGTCAACATTTTCAGACTTGGCAGGATCAAGAAAGGTTAAGTGACCAATCCCATGTATTAGTCCTTTATCAACTTAAAAAATCTGACATTTATTTTTTATGAAATTTATATCTTAGGGGATTTTCCTCTAAGAATAAATATGTTTTCTGAGCCACTACAAAGTTATCATACATGTTGTTTAAGGCCAAATAAAATCTAATCAGTAAAAACCTTTTTTTGTTTTTACTATTGGCACCTAGTGATTACTTCTGTCCTCCTTAATCTCAATCATATTAGAATATAATTTCTTATAGCATAAAGGTTAATTGAAACAAAACATGAAATAAGACGATATCATGCCAAGCCTTCAATGTTATTGCACTATTCTTCACCATTATTAAATGAATGGCCATAGCACTGTCAAAGGGTACTTTCAGTCTAAGCTGTCGCCATTGCAACTGCACAACGTTTGTCATTGTCGAGACCATGAGGACAACAGGGAGGAAATACATAGACACACGTGGATCATGCCGCTTTAACAGGGCCGTTCTAACAGGGCCGGTACACAGACACACTGTACAAAATCAAAGACATTTACAGTTCCTCCTAACAATCTAGGAGGGTTTCTGTACACAATGCAAATGGATATGTACATACATAACAATGCAACGTACCCTGTAGAGTGTTTTGCCAGCAAAACAGCAATCTATTTTACTAGCAATAGTAAAAATGGTTGATATTATGTGCTATTACTGTAGATGACCCATTATTGCTGGTCAAACTAAATAGCCCCTTTTCTGTATTCATGATAAAAATATATGAATATGTCTATTGAAAGTTGCCAACAGTGTCATGAGGGAAGGGTGGGTCTGTCTGTTAAAGTGCAGGTATTAGAAGAAAAACAAAAGTAAAAAAATAAGACATACTTTTTTTCCACATAGGGAGTACACATTTCTTTTTAGACATATAGTTTAAAATGTTGATAGCTAGCTAATATATTGTTGTAGGTATTCGTCAAAGATCTAAGAGAACAACGTGTTTTGACAGAAGAACTTCGTAGTTGTGTAAGATTTGTAAAAAAGCTTCAACTGACGTAGTGCAGCAGTAACCCAGTTAACTGTTTGGTCAGATAAAGACGACCTTACGATACCATGACAAGACAATGCAGATTAATTGGTACATAACATATTCTATGTATGTTTTTATAAATTACCACTCTTTTGTGCCAACATTGTTTGTACGTTGGAATAATTGGCAACCAGAATTTGGTGCAAATGGTACGACTGTCACATATTCGGGCCATTCTAGACAGGTCTGATATTTTCCTACTTATTTGAGATATGATATTTCAGGGTGAACAGTTGAACAAGAAACAGATCAGAGTATTAAATAAGTAATGCAATCTGGTACTGTCGAGGATTAACATGAAACAGGAACAGACGTGTAAATCTTAATCATACGCAGAAAGATCCGGAGGCCGTGGCCCAGTGTGGCTGGCGCCCCAGTCCAAACAGACAGGGCAGTCTCTCTGTGTGCGATGCAGCAGCGTTTGGCGCCTAGCCGGGTCGGTCTGGCCCAGTTCACCAGTGTCCCTGCTAATAGGCACTTCGGGCGGATAACAGATAAATTCTGTTATCCCAGACGCCCGTCGTTTGTCCACAACGGTTCCAGAGAAAAGTCCTTTCCTTGGTACAACACCAAATCACCGTTTCACCGCCAACGGCACACGGTTTCGGGGCGGTTAGGTGGGGTTGTCGGGGATGGAAGTTTGGAGACCCGCATGCAATCTACAGCCCACATGCAAGAACCCCACATGACCTGGGGAGGCAGACCCTCTGAGGCAGGTCTGGAGCCCTATGGGCCATGCAAATGTCCTAGGGGGTGTCATTTACGGCGCGTGGTCCCTGCCCGTCCGTGTCGGTGTCCTCGTCTGTTCCCGTTCTCCCTGGCATCCGTGGCGGGTTGAGGATGGCGGTGGACGGCGGCGCCCCTTCACAGGAAGCCGTCAGCGGGTCCATAAGAGAAGCCTGGGAAAGCGCCGGCAGCCTCTCTGATGCTGCTGGTTACCATCAAGCCGTCTGTGTTGCACAGGGACGAGGTCACAGGGAGGTGCGTGAACTCTGGGTCGAAGTGTCTGAGGTCTGTGGGCCCAGTCTGTGGAAACCAACCAGCCAGAATAATATGTTAGACTTTCTACAAACGCAAACATCCCAATTCACACACGTACTGAGAGAAATGTTTCAGAATAAGAAATGGTATATTTGAATGTTTCTGTTGCTCAATGTGGATGAACTCACCACTGTTGGAATGTATGGCGGCGTGATCTTCCTGGCCATTAGGTCATCCCAGTTAATGGGGGAAAAGAAGGCGTGGCACTGCAGCTCCATCTAGAGGCAGATCAGAACACTACATCAATAAACCTGTACATATCACAACCAAAGGGGGAGAAGCATGTTGTCTTGTGCGTTCTTCATGGTGTATTTGCAGATTGAAAGCTGGTGCATGTACTTCTGCGCGTGTGTGTTTCAGTGTGCGTGGACACTCACAAAATCGTCTTTCGCTCCCAGCCTCTTGGTGCAGTCCTTCTGAAGAAGCCCCTCTAACAGATCCCTGCCCGCATTGGAAACGTTGGGCTTCAGTATCAGAGGCTTGTTCAAAATGTTGCTGTACATCTCAGCTGTGTTGCGACTGTAGAAGGGGGGCTGTAGGGACAGAGGAGTGGCAGAGAGCGGCCATTATTTTCAACGTGACAGTAGTTAATACTTGCATTATTTACGCCAAACGGGCATTGAGACATGATGTTTGTGCCACGTCACCCTCTTCCCTTCATAGCGCCATATTGCTTTTACCAAGGTCCATTAAGCTCGGGTCAGAACAAGTCAACTGTATAGTGAACAAGGTGCCATTGGGGATGTGGGTCCAGAGACCCGGCCCAGACAGCGGTGACTCACCAGGCCATACAGCATCTCGTAGAGAACCGACCCCAGGCACCACCAGTCCACTGTGCGGTCGTATGCCTGCTTCTGCAGCACCTCGGGGGCCAGGTACTCCGGGGTCCCGCAGAAGGTTGTGGTGGTCCCCGTGGGCGTCAGGCCCTCTTTGCAAAGGCCAAAGTCGGTCAGGACGATGTGGCCCGATGAGTCCAGCAGGATATTTTCTGGTTTCAGATCTCTGTGGAGAAGGGCGAAGAGGGATGGTTAGAAAAAAAATCTACCCAAATCCAAGCAACACCTCCACATTCATTTTCTTTTCATAGAATTATCACAGCAAACCCAAAGCATTCTATTTCTATTCACTAGTCATCACTGTGAAGTTTTAGCCGCGGTTACACATGGCCACCACCAGAGTGCACTGTGGCATCGTAGTTCTCACCTATAAACGATATGAAGAGAGTGGAGGTATCCCAGGGCGCTGGCGATCTCCGCGGCGTAAAACCTGGCCCTGGGTTCTAGAAACACTCTCTCTCTCTGGAGGTGGTAGAAAAGCTCCCCTCCGTTGACGTAATCGAGCACAAAGTACAGCTTGTCAGTGGTCTGAAAGGAATAGTGCAGCCCCACGAGAAACGGATGCTTGATGTTCTTCATCAGCACACTTCGTTCCGCCATGATATGTTTTTGCTGGACAATGAAAGCAAGAGAGACCAACATGAGCAACACTGCTCACAGTAACAGTGGGCCAGTTTCAACAATGGCGCCACCAAGCGTGGTGCTGAGTAACTGTTGCTGTTTGCCTGGACAACTGGTGGGCTTGAGACTCACCTCTTTCTTCTTCAGTATGATCTTCTTCTGTAAAACCTTTACAGCGTAGTATTTGTTGGTCTCCCTGTGCCGGGCCAGCAGAACCTTTCCAAAACTCCCTTTGCCGATGATTTTCAGGTAGTCAAAATGACAAGGTTTGATTGCCAATTCCTCAGCTAGTGAACTTCTTGGTGAGGTCCGGAACATCTGATCACAAATGACAGAGGAGAGAAGGTAAGAATGGCTGTCTTCACACAAATGTGGGTTATGAATAGTGCACTGTCATCAGACTCCAGTCAAAATAAAGGGTGACTTCTGGCTGAGTCTGGCAAAGACAAATGTAATTCTCACCGGATTTAGGATTTCATCATCATCCAGCTCTTCATTCTGGTTCTCATCGATCTGGAGGAAGTCAACTTCAGAGCTGAGGAATGACCAAAGACAATGTCACATGTAGAACATTAAAACATTACCATGGAATCCTCAGTCACAGAATTCGGTGAGATTATTTTAGCTGATACACTCACTGCCACGTTACGATTTTAGACAGGAGTGACCTCAGTGACCTGAACATGACAATGTGTTTTCTTGTGACAATTGGTAGCTTATTTCAGGAGAACAACTGGGGTTATAGACTGGAGAAGGCTCTGTCTGAAGTTTAGCAGACCCAAAAAAAGAAATGACTGTCACTTTTCTCTCAATTCTGAGAGACTGACACATTTGCGACTGAAAATCTAAGCAGACGGGAGGACAAGTCAAATCTCTGCTCTACCCGCCCACGCCTGGAGAGGTCAGAGCTTGGGAAATTTCCACTGAGTCAAACACCTACCTGGACAAGCTGTCCAGGACAAACGCATTGGGTGGTGCGGGCTTAACAGAATTACCCGGTTATCCCTGTCGGGTAAACGCAAAGGATTTGCAGAAGAGGTGCTTAAGTAGCGGATAGGCCATGGCGGGAACGCGCTTGACATTAAACAACTATTCTTGCCCTGGCTTTGCCTGTTCCGTGGCCTCGGATTAGGCATGGGACAAATACCGCCAGGAAACCAGAGCGTTGCGTTACGTGAAGCTGATTGGATTGGATATTTACAGTATGGGGCTTTAGTGACCTGGGTCCACCTACCGGTTCGCAATTATAAATAAACACGTCGATCAAACGTTGTAACGCGGTCCAGGCCGACGGACTCACGCTCTGATGCCTTCGGTGTGGGCACTTGTCTTATAGAGACAGTACTCAGAATGTTGGATAAATATCTCTCCTTTCACGAAACATAATTTGTCCTGTTCTTATTATCTTTTCGGTAGTAGTTCATAGGCAGATGTAATATACAAACGTGTAATTTTGTCACATACGTGCTCCATGTAATACTTACTGTTGACAAATATTTGGGTTTGACACCAGCCTGGATATGAAGTCGTTAAGTCCAATTTTCCTCTCCTTGATGAAAGCTGCAATACAAAAAGAAGCATTTGCGTCAAGCTAGTAGTCCAGAGAATACAACGTCGTGATTGAACACCGCATTTCAACTGACCTAGGTAACCTATTCTATTGCATAACCAAGACAATGACTAAACTAGTACCTGCCTGGTATAACCATTACATGTCATCAAACGTTAACACAAAAATAATCTTTCATATTTCCAGAGTTTCAAAAATGAAATTGGAATGGGTCCCGCAATACGCATTATGTGCCTAATTAAGTACCTACGTACACGATTCTGCCGCATCGCATAAAAAACACACGATTGTTTCACAAATACTTGAATATACTACCTATAGGTTCAGTCATCAATAGAAATCTGACCGCATTCCTATGTTTAATTTAGTGCAGGATCCAGTATCTGCCATTGCCAGTCACGGAAGTTACAGAATGATTATGCGTTTGAATGAGCCCAAGAAAAACCACACATGAAAACATATCGATGCGTAGGCCTACTATTCCAATCACAACATAAACACGGCATGTATACCAAATAAAAGCATAGCCAAGTAACAAACAAAATAAGTATAACCTACCAGTGAGAACAGATACAATTCCCCTCATTTTGCAATAGGATAAGTCACACGGAGCCTCCGTTACAGCCATGCTAAAAAATAACACCACAACAAAAATAATAATTCACTTTAAAAAAAATGAACAAGTAGAAAAACAAAGCACCGTTGTGGAAAAGAAAAGCTCTATTCCCGATTGCTCCACTTATTGCTCCACTTAACGCTCAGCCCGACTGCCGAGACGACCAGTTCTGAATGCCTTTCCAGCGCGCGGGGCGGACTGCTGTTATATACGGAGCACGTGGTACGAGGAGAGAGGCAAACTGACATCAGTTGGTTACCAAGCAACTGTTAGAGGCAGTGATGTCACGGGATTCCGCAGCTCCCTGTCTTGCCTGCAGGAGGCGGGGGATCACAAGGAGCACCAGACAGCCCCCACCCCCTACGAAAACTATTAAAACCGATGCAAAATTTAACCCGACTTCAGTTAACATGACCTATAAATTACTGATCGATATACAGGCTCTTTTCAGCAACAAACAGGAGTCATTTATATGATGGAATGTGCATTTCATGATTAAAGCAGTACATTTTCAACAACCAATTCTCTGGATTTTCAGTAAATAATATCCAGTTATGCTGATCAGTGGAGGTAACCCAGGCAATTTAGCCAAATGCAAATGCAGATGAAAAAAATGCCAAAGAGAACAGAGTTCTGTTTACATTCAGGTCACATATTTCCCTGTACATATTTTCTTACAATGCCCTGCCAGATCTTAAAACAGATAACATTGCAATATAGCACAAGTGCGCCCACCCTTTGGCCAATACACAACGGGTAAGAGCTCAGCACTCAGCACACGGTAAATGAACAACACCCCGCAAACCCCAGAGATGCGTCCGCTGTTAAGAACGACACCATGCCCCTTTTAGCCCACTGATCCGTCTTGGCAGCCCCAGATGTGATCCACTGACCCTGGATGTTATGTCATGTTATGTCTGTCATAACATCCAACAACGCTCTCTGCCCTGGCCTGCTTGCTAATGCTTGGGATGGAATGGAAGGATTTAGGAAGAACGGGGAGGTTTTCCACCATCCACACGCAGCGCCAACCTTCCTGTCAGGGAACGCATTATGCTGACAGATGACTCTCCAAATGGTACCAAACAACAACACAATAGTACCCCAGAATGTAAGGGGGCTTCCAGGCATTGCATCAAAAGCGAACTAAAAAAACAGAACTGTCAGGGGGAACTTCCTGAGTAAGTCCCAAATGGTGCCCTATTCATCTAGGGCATTACATTGGGCCAGACGCCTATTTTATGGCACAGGCCCAATTACTTGTTTGCTTATAGGCATGTGATAGTCAGTCACAGCACATGGTCCTGTCTCTCTTGACAGTGATAGATAGTTCCCATTATGTAAAAGGAAGTATGTTGCCAAGCCAACTAAGCACAGCAGCTGAACATCCAGTCATGTCAGATCTTCCCTGTCGTACATCCAGTCATGTCAGGTCTTCCCTGTTGTACATCCAGTCATGTCAAGTTATCCCCATGTCATTATAAATTGAAGTGCGCTATATAGTCAATACTGTAGTCTGTCATTTGGGAGGGTGAGGCTAGCTCCTGACCTTTTCACACCCCCACACCCCCACACCAACACACCCCCACACACAACTCTCTACCATGCCATGTGTCATGTGTAGGATTTCATCACTTCAGAGCAAACATTTGTCACCACAGCAGACTGTAAACCGCCGGGGAAACTCAACACGAGTTCCCTGACACAGTTTAATCCATTTCAAATGGATATTCAGCGTTGCCTCAACACACCAGGTGGTCCTGGCCGTGCGAAAGAGGTTGGGTGTTTTCGTACTGTCGCTACGCAGCACTTCCGCCCGTGGCAGTGATGCGTGTTTCCCTAGTCACGTGATGCTCACACTCTGCCCCTCCGCTATCTGTGATGCCAGCGTGAGCGTGGGCAGCTCAGTGCCATGACAAAAAGGAAAGTATCTAAAGAGATGGAACGGGGAACTCCTTTCCTCTCTCAGCCGAAACCCCGATCTGGCACCTCCTCTTCTGTATTTACTCAGAGCTGTCGTCACGCTTTCGCAGTCTGTGGTTAGAAACGGTTTGAAACACGGTAATGGAAATGTGTGTGAAACCGAAAGTTCTGCTTGAACCTGTTACAAGGCTGTCAGGCATTCAGCCAAGCGGTGGGGTGGACAGCTTTGTCTGTTTAACGTGGTGACCTTTCTCTCTCCCCAATCAAATGACACTTCAGTGCCAGCGTTGTCACATAATGGCATTAAAGGGTATGTTTAGCGTGCTCTCATTTCCCCCTCACGCTGCAGGACCGTCCGCTTGGAGTCCAGGTCCTGGTCGGGCTGCCAAAAACGCTGTTGAATAATACAGCAATTATTTACGTCTCACCGACAGCTGACACCGGCGCTGGCGTTTGGCGTCTCGCTGGGTCGGATCCTCGTCGCTATGACCCCGGAGCGGAGCAGTTTTAGGACCATCTGCCCTTGGATGGACGTGATGGGTCGGGAAGGGAGGCGGGCCGGCACGGCTGTTAAGTCATGAGTCAGCAAGCCAGGCCCAGCTGCCACTCAGAACAACCTGCTGTCGCCTGGCTGGACGAACCAGCCTGGGGGGGGGGGGGGGCTGTGGACCGGACCTCCCCACACACCTCTCACTCAGGGTGGGTCGGAGCAGAGACGGCGGTAGGCGGGGCGAACCGGCCTCTGATCATCTCCGTTCTGACTGGCTGAATGAGGGAGGCAGTGGCACGGCGCGCGGCCCAAATCGCCCCCTTGTTCCCTGCCGACTCCGCTCCGCACCAGGGTGGCGACCATAGGGATGGAGTGCATTGTGAAGGGAATAGGGTGCCACTCAGTCACGCTGCCAGCAGCTCCATCGATTCCCCCCTCTGTTGAGTAATAAACAACCTCTGGTGTAATTCCACAGGCTGACCTGTTATAGCACATCTATGTCCACGTCCGTGGTCCCTGGCCTTCAAACGCTTCCACCTTGCTCTTCTTCTCTCCCCGCCTCATCCCAAATGACGCCCTAGTCTCTATTGCACAGGGAACAGGGCTTCACGTGGGATGCCAACAGGGTGCTGGAGGTGACGGACGTGGGGGAGGTGGGGGAAGTGACGGACGTGGGGGAGGTACCGGAGGGGGGGGGAGTGCGTGTGTCCATGAACAATGAACAACGAGGCTTCAGGCAGCAGTGAGTAGGAGGGCTGGTCTGTAGTTGAGTGGTATGCAAACCTCTGCTTCCTGCTGCAGTCCTCATCAGACAGGTGATATTCAAATGACAGTCAGCTGGGATGAGACCATGTGCCTTGGAGCACAATGGCTAAGAAGGAAGCTAAAGAGAAATGGAGGCTCATTTGACAAGAGGTGAAAGGTTATGGAACAGATACATTTACAATAACATAACTTTTCCTCCTTACCGCTTAATATCACTGGTACTAGTGGAACTACTATAAGCTTTAGATACATTACAGAAAGAAAAATGTAGTTCAGTGCAATTTAAAGGAATTCCATCCAGACATCTAAAATGAGAGATCCACTGATTCAGACAGGATACCCGACAAAACTACAACACTAAAATATAATGTAATTATGTACAGTTGAATGCAATCTCTCCCAAAGACGCATAACATTCATCTATTCTTAAATGTATAATTCAAAGTGAAGACTTGAAATGACGACCTTCACCCGACCAGAACCCCGTCCAAGGTTTAGTCAAGGGGAGCGTACAGGGCCCTTGGCTAAGCGAAACCTGGACCGGCTCCTCAACCACAGGGCTGTCACGCTAGACTGACTGTCCCAGCATCACAGTCCTCCACAAAGAGGGCTTATGCTTCGTCATTCCAAACAACCAGGCAAGTCTTGCTTTCCAGCAGCGCCGAGTGAAACCATGGGGTGTGTTGTAACTACGCCTGCGTCCCCAGCGGCCAGCCGATCCCCAGCCAATGTTCTGTCACCAGAGGATGTGGTTTGAAACTGCTACGTTCTCTTGTTTGTTCCCTTCCTGTTTTAAGTCACTCCTCTGAACATGGGTTAAATCATGATGATGCGTAAAGAAGGAAAAGGGAGAGAATAACTAGACAACTACACGTAATGTACACTCAGAATGTGTGTTTGGAGAAAGAGTTTGGAATCAGTTCGTAATTAGAGGGCAGACAAGGAATCAAAGGTCCAATCCTGAAGACGGCAAGGTGACAAATCTACAGTTTTGTCCTTGAGCCAGACAGTTACCTGTAATCTATTCTCCAGATCGTTCGGGCTAGTAATAATCTGCTAAATGACTGAATATAGGTGTGTTTCATTTTGTTTGTCTGCACAACCACGCCTCGTGAGAGTTTGGAACTCAAACATGAAACCTCTGTGTGACCAGATGGGTGGGGTGTGAGACCACCCATCCCGTCTGACCAGGGTCCCAACTTTTGTATCTATCACAAACAAAGATTTGTCATGGGGACATAAGAGAATGCCAAGAGATTATATCACGGAGCCCTAGACGGAAACAGACCCTTTACATAAATTAAAAAACACCTGTGTTCTCGGAATTACAACTATTATTGTCTGTCACCTCTCTTTGTTAACGAGCCTGAGAGTAAGAGAGCAACAGAAGATGTGACTGAACAGAGTAAAGCGTATTATCTCAGCTATGATCATCGGAAAGATGATACATACTGCAGATGAATAGATAGTGCATGAGAGATGGGTAGATAGTGCATGAGAGATGGGTAGGAGACTAGAGTGTGAAAGTCAGATAACAAAGCTGACGGACAGAAACCACAGAAGGAAGTGGTGAATGTACAAAGAAATATGCAAAACATGAATAACATGTGAACGTCACGCAGAAAAGGTATGAGCAAAGAATCTGAAAGAAATGGAACAGAGTGAAAGAGAAAAACAAAAACAAAAATTCAACGAAGACACTTAGCCAAGAAAAGCAACAATTAACCAAACTTAAACTCCACAGACCTATGAAGGATTTCTTGCTGGTCTTCATGTCCTCTTCTGTGTCTTTACAATATAATGTTTTATCTGTATGCGTGTGTGTTCGTGTGTATCTACAGTGTCTTTCTGTGTGTGTGTTTGTATGTATGTATCTATACGTGTGTCCGTGTGAAACAGGATTCTCCCAGAGCCTGCTTGCGTGTGTTTGTATGATGTAATCTCTGGCTCCTCTCTGCAGGCTCTCTCAATGCAGCGCCATTTGAAGCCGCTCTCGTCCACGAATCACAGAACCGGCAAATCATTCCCCTCAACAGGCTCCCCTATTTCTCCCTCTCTCCGAGTCTTCCTTTATTCCACCCACACAGGCAGCGCTGGCCCAACTGATGAAACCGTAGAGGTGAAACCGGAGAAATGTGACGCACCTGTTCCCCTCCTTCACCTGCGAGCGACAAACACACCAAGCAGGTTTCAGGTTACCTTTCCCCCGTCAGCATGGGAGTCCCGCCTGAGGAAACCCAGTGTGTATCCTGAATAGCCGACACAGTGCCTTGAATAAGACCAGCGCCGTGGCCTAAAACAGTGCACTGCTTAGAGAAGAGGATTACATTTAGGACGCCGACCTAGTCTCCATGGCACCACAGTCACCATGGTCACCTGCGGAGCAAAACACCTGGCTTTGTAGATCCACCCGTATAGGGTACAAATGGGAATTGGGGTGGCTACTTTGGGTCGGGGGGGTTCCTATATAGAATCTTGTAGCTGATTGATTTATTAAGGTCACAAATTAGCCAGTTAGGAACGACCCTCAACTTGTTGCCAAAGTCTCCGACTGACAAGAACAAAAACTCAAATCCATCAGAAATGGGTTTGTGACAGGGGTCTGTTATATGAGATATTCAGATACGACCAGTTGAATTATTCCTGCTAACGCACAAATCCCCCAAATGACAGGAAATCACACAATTACGATCTGTTTTCCTCAATTGCCAGCTACGTAACTGATCTCACGGGTCCAAAACACATATTTCTGGATCATAATTGCTTAAATGAAATGTAATCAGTTAAAAATGCTACAGCTTGTAAAGATATCTTGCACCTGGACCCGGCGTCATCACGCTACGCCAGTGTTATTTACTGATGGTAAATGGTAACGACATATTATACTTAGTCTATAGATCACAGGAACTGGTAACAGAATGTTGTCCTGGCTAAAAGACTGTTTGGGAAAGTTACCATTACAAGTACCATGCCAAGCACTACAATAAAAAAATATACACCAGTTTCCCTGACAAGTACCATGCCAAGCACTAGAATAAAAAAATATACAACAGTTTCCCTGACAAGTACCACGCCAAGCACTACAATAAAAAAATATTCACCAGTTTCCCTGACAAGTACCATGCCAAGCACTACAATAAAAAAAATATACACCAGTTTCCCTGACAAGTACTATGCCAAGCACTAGAATAAAAAAATATACACCAGTTTCCCTGACAAGTACCATGCCAAGCACTAGAATAAAAAAATATACAACAGTTTCCCTGACAAGTACCACGCCAAGCACTACAATAAAAAAATATTCACCAGTTTCCCTGACAAGTACTATGCCAAGCACTACAATAAAACAATATACACCAGTTTCCCTGACAAGTACCATGCCAAGCACTAGAATAAAAAAATATACAACAGTTTCCCTGATACGAACCAAGCCAAGCACTAAAAAACATACACCCATTGAAAGTGTCTTAGCCCAAGATACAGCCCAAACTTTCCTCACCATTTATAACCATATAGATTTTCTCATGCACTTTGTGAAAGAAGATCAAAATGCATATTACTACCATGGCCCTGAAAGGAGAAAGCATTCCTGTATATACATCCCTGGGATTGCAATTGTTTTGCTTTATGGCCTTGCTGTAATAGAGCCCAATTCCCCTGGCCAAATCACCACCCATTCCCCGTACAGCGCTCCCCTTTAGATCGGGGTCTTCATGTCAGAGAGAGTGCACAACAATAGGGTGCAATTTGTGAGTCAACCTGTGGAAATTAGATGTGCTAAGTCATGCAGAAAAACAGTCCTATAAAAAGGGTTCTGATCAGTGACTCAGAGCCGGGGCGACGCGACAGACTCGCTGTGGCTGTTAGATACACATTATCTGGTGCTTCTGTCCGAGGCCACTTGCCTGTTTCTGTCTTCACACGTTCTTCAGCCCACTCAGTCACCCGTCCGCAACGCTGACGTCCCAAATGGCACACTTTTCCCCGATTTAGTGAACTACTGCGGATGGAAAAGCATTGCACTGAATAAAGGGTGCCATTGTTTGAATGTGTGTAAGTTGTTGTCTGAGCCTGTTCCTTTTACTATTGCTTTCGTCGTCTCCAGTGGAGAATATTTTTACAAGAACATGACACATTTGTACACCTCTAGCTACATTCTCCACAATAAACGCATGTAAACTAAATATGAGTAACAACTATCTTCTGAAAGGTTTGGGTTCTTACTGAATGGATCATCTAATGGTGTATGGAATCTGGCAGGATCTAAAATTATCCAAATACTGCAGCAAGCTACTCTTTCAGGTTCTTTTTATTTCTCAGAACAATGCAAAGCAAACATTCGACAGAGAAAGTGAAGATATTGTCTGTCTGATTCCATGGATCTTGATAACAGGGCCCACAATCACAAAGTGTATCTGAGTAGGAGAGTAATTCCCCCTTGTCCATAGAAAAGCGAAACTGATCCTATATCAACAGTCATTTCTATGTGAACTTGACATAGTCAGTAAGATATGGACAGAGTTATTTTACTTTCAGACGTCTTCCTGTGATTTATTTAACTTTTCCAGAAAAGTGATTTCATCTTTGAATACATATTATTGGGTAGTGACCATGCTAAAAAAACATGTTTTGACCAAAATATTATTTTTAAAAGTGCTGTATCATCAACTCCTCCGATTCACCTTAAAGCCTTGACAAATGACGCCCCCATTCCCCTAGAACTAGGATGGCAGAGCCCCCCCATTCCCCTGAAACTAGGATGGCAGAGCCCCCCATTCTCCTGAAACTAGGATGGGTTAGGAGACCAGGTACAGAAGGAAAATAACATAGATCTTGGGCAAACCATTGTGTCAGTAGAAGACAACACGGTAATAAAAACATAAGTTGTCTTGAAGTAATATGCCCTGGCCAGGTCTACATTTTATTTGTGAAGGTGTACGCATCATCCCAAATGGTACTGTCCCACGTACATTGTGCCCTAATTTGATCAGTGCCCTATCGGACTAGGCACACTACATAGGAAATAGTGCGTGATTGACGCAGACAGTCTCATGACAGCCTTTACCGAATTGTTCAAAATTGGTTCTGAATTTAGTTCTGGGGTTCAGATCAGCTGAGGTAAAACATCTGACGTTAAATAAGTGTCACGGCGTCTTTTATAAATAAACAATCAGGTGAGGTCGGGGGTGTTTGTGAAAGAGTGTGAAAGTCACTGACAGTGTTCCAATGACAAATACAGCATTTGGACAAAAAGTGCACGCGGCTGTGGGGATTTCCTGAGTGAAACATGACACAGCAAAGCTATTCCTCTTTCGCCGAGGACCGTGCTGACTGAGGTAGACGGGATAACTGGTGGTGGACCGGGTCTGTACAGTAGGACAGGTCTCTAAATAGCCTCGTCTGATGTCAACTTTAGACTGATAAGCTGCTCATGTGAGGGAGGATCGTGGGATCTGTGTAAATCGGGACCTGTGGACTGACTCATTCCCTGGGCAGATGACCTTGGCCCAGAACACCTGCAAGGCAGTCTCCCCTCCACGCCTGTACAGCTCGTCTTCTGGGGGTTTATTTTTTCACATACATTTGTCTGGCGCTTCAAATGCTAACATATAACAGAGCCGAACTTTTATTTCAAACCCCTTCCACAGCCACAAGTTGTGATTAAAAATAGTCTTGGCAAAACGTCAATGCACAATGTGACATCACCTATAACAGGGAACCTAAATGTGAACCGTTAATGCGCAACATGGTCCTAAATGTGGCCCTGGTTTCCAACAGTGAATCAACGGGACACATTTAGCACAACAGCTACTCAGGACCTCATCTGTGCTGCCGCAACGACGACCGTCTGACACACGTTATGCTCTCCACGGCCTTGAGCACAGAGACACCTGCTCCGAGCATCCACACTCTCCGTTCAGTCAACAGCCCTGCTGAATTATGGATCATCCAGGGATGCACAGGGGAAAGTGATGTCTTGTCTGACCCGCTGCTAAAACAAAGACACCCACACATCGCCTCTTCCCTCTCCTATCAGTCCATCTGAACTGATTGGTCAACCTTCATAGACACTGCCTGGACTGAACGTGGAGGCAAGATCTCGGTAAAATATTACGCACGGCCTGCGTGTCACCTCACAGGATTGTGGGTAAACTAGCATGGCAAAGTTTCGGGAAGTTGAGGTCGCCATTGTTTCTGTGTGCAACCGCATCGGCTAGCACCTCTCCTCTCAATCCAGCTGAGCTGCTTAGTGACCTAAGGTGTCGCCGGGACCACGTGAGGCCATGAACTGCTGTCCGAGGGCCTGGGAAAACACACGCTGTGCGTCGGATTATTGGATTGTTGTCAGGTCAACAAAGCCGAGTTTGAGGAAGCTGAAGTTTCCATTGTCTTGGTGGGCAAAGAGTTAACTTCTTCTCAATTTCTGCTGTTCTACCCAACCCCCCTGATCACTGCTGTCCCAAAGAACCCCCCTCCTCTCTGCTGTCATTACGGGATAACCCAGACGTTCCACGAATAGCTACATGTTCCTCTTATCTTGTGCTTACTTCACCCCTTCAATTGTTGTTCACCATGGTGACCACTGAGCAAAATTACTTGAAAAATATATTTTCCAAGGTTCTTTCAACCAGAATCGCATCTTATCAACACCTTTTTGATGTCTTGTGCTAACAAGATTGTGTATGTGTGTGGTTGAGTGTGTCAATGTGTGTGTGGGTGTGTTTGCATGTGTTTATGTGTATGCGTGTGTGTTAATTTGTGTGTGTGTGTGTGTGTGTGTGTGTGTGTATGGATGTATGAGTGTACTCTCTCACAGAGCAAAGGAATGTTCTGGGGCCAAACTTAGTGGGGAGTCACTGAAAACCATCATTAACTGTAGAGAAACTAACTAGCTGGATCTTGAAAATTATTGTTTTCCCGGGCAACATTTTTCATGCTTGACTCCATGTTGTCGGGGAAACCGCGTGGAGGTTTGCTTATTCAAAATGCTCCCTAATGTACAGAAAGGAGTTTATGTCCTCAGATGGGCCTCTTCCAGTACAGAGACCATTCCTGCAGAAGACCAGTGTTGATGATTTGTCTTATTTACAACCTCAAAAGGTCCTGCTTGGGAAAAACTAGCTTTTGAACAACATAGGTGCTTACACTGAAAATATAGTAGCCACTGCCCTTGAGCAAGACTGTTATCAAAAATTATGTGTCAGCAATTCTGGATTAGTGTCCTCTAGATAAATTACATGTACATATACATTCAGAACACCAATATAAGACTTTGAAAATATGGTAAATATGAACTGTATTCTATATATGTACTGTTTTGTATATATGAACTGTGTTTTATATATAAACTGTGTGGTATGTATGAAATGTGTAATTTTTATGAACTGTCTGTTATATATGAACTGCGTGATATATATGAACTGTGTGGTATATAGGAACTGGGTTGTATATATAATCTGTGTGGTGTGTATGAACTGTGTGGTATATATGAACTGTGTTTTATATATAAACTGTGTGGTATGTATGAAATGTGTAATTTTTATGAACTGCATGATATATATGAACTGTGTGGTATATATGAACTGTATGTTATATATGAGCTGTGTGGTATATATGAGTTGTGTGGTATATATGAACTGTATGTTATATATGAGCTGTGTGGTATATATGAACTGTGTGATATGTAGGAACTGTGTTGTATGTGGTCATTTGACCCAAAGCAACTGTTAGTACATTACATATCCCTCTTAACACCACCCATGACTGACAAACCCCACATCGTAGAGGACACGTGTTCTCTGGACGCCGTGGGAGGAGTACTGGACAAAAGGCAGAGGACTCAATGGGCTCTTTTATTTTCCACGTCCAGGAAGTTTCCTCGAGGAGAAATTCCCCACTCACAGTGAAAGATTATAAATAAATAAAAATAATCAGGGAGGATATTTCAGTAAATACTACATATCTTACCGTACATCTACGTCTATCTCTGGACAGTAAAATAAAATAGCCAATTTTGTGACTGCCTTGTATTATTGGGACGTTGGCTTCTACAGCGAAACCACCAGACATTTATCTCTAGTGACAGTTTAAAGGCTCATCGCTGTGTTTTGTAGGAAACAGTGGGATGTGTCGTTTTAACATGTGTTCTGTAAACAAGCCCTCATTGTGAAATATCTGCCCAAATGTTAAAACCCTGGGGAACTCTGCTCAACAGTTAAAACCCCGGGGAACTCTGCTCAACGGTTAAAACCCCGGGGAACTCTGGGGTAGTTTACGCGGAATTAGTACATTTTAGTTACTTTCTGGGGGCTTTACTATTTACTCTTACTCGAGTATCTTTTTTTTTTATCTTACTCTTTACTCCATTACATTTCATTTACTCTTGTAACAATTTTGTCTTCAGTCGTTTGTGAAATAATATAGTTTTTTCGTTTCGTGATTTGATTCGAGTTTGGGTGTTCCCTCCCGCTCCTTTAAATCTCCACGTCGCTAATTAAATGTCAGACACCGACATGGAAAGTGGTAAATTGGACTTTGACAAGGGAAATTCCAATTCCTGGCCACAGTTGCACGGAATGTTTCGATTTAAATTTAAAATAGGCAACACAGTTGTCTTTTTATTCCCAGAAACGCAAGCACATAGAGGTAAGGTTAGCGAACCGGCTCGCGCTAATTAGCCTGCTAAATCCTATCATTATAGCTGTATTTTTTGTCATTGAACAAGTACAGTATGACGACATGTAATATATCCTAATGATAATTTAATAGCCTGGCTAAGCCACAATATATAATAACATTTTATTATTTAGTAATGCAGCAACATGCTAGCTAGATTTAAGTTAAACGCAATTGCTGCTAACCCGGTGGCTTGGTTGCAATGCAGTCAGTAGCTCCGCCCAAGACCGGTTAACAACAAATATTTGTTTGACAAGATGTACTGTACACTACTACACAATATTATTATGCCTATTCAAACATAAAAAATGCAGTTTGCGGGTGTACTTTCGTAAATCATTTTTCCTTGTTGTTACTATGGCATCATAATGTCTTGAACAAAATATGTAACTAGTACTCAAGTAGGTTTTTTCACCAAGTACTCTGTTACTCTGTTAACAGTACTTTTACTCAAGTACAGATTTTCAGTACTCAACCCACCACCGCAGAAAACATTCATTGTTTCAGACCTCAGAAAATGCAGCATAAAACAAATTCATATTTATTTTTCAACAACAAAAAAAAACTAATGTTTCAACTTAAAAAGCATCCAGAAATCAATATTTGGTGGAATAACACAGATTTTCAATCACTGTTTTCATGCGTCTTGGCATGCTCTCCACCAGTGTCACATTGCTGTTGGGTGACTTCATGCCACTCCTGGCACAGAGATTCAAGTAGCTCAGCTTTGTTTGATGACTTGTGAACATCCATCTTCCTCTTGATCTAATTCCAGATGTATTCAATGGGGTTCAGGTCTTGAGATTGGGCTGGCCATAACTGGGTCTTGATCTGGTGGTCCCTCCATCCACACCTTGATTGACCTGGCTGCGTGGCATGGAGCATTGTCCTGCTGGAAAAAACATTTCTCAGAGTTGAGGAACATTGTCGGAGGAGAAGGTAGTAGGTGTTTTTCCAGGATAACTTTGTACTTGACTTGATTCAGGCATCCTTCACAAAGACAAATCTGCCTGATTCTAGCCCTGCTGAAGCCTCCCTAGATCATCACCGATCCTACACCAAGTTTCCCAGTGGGTGTGAGACACTGTGGCCTGTAGGCCTCTCCAGGTCTCCGTCTAACCATTAGATGACCAGGTGTTGGGCAAAGCTGAAAATGTCATCTCCGATGAGTCACCTTACTCCATTCCTCTACAGTCGAATCCTTATGGTATTTTGTAAACGTATTTGCTTCTCCTTGATGATGCTAGTTTTGCATGACTTCAGCCCTGCCCCTTGGAGCCTGTTTGAAGCGTCCTCACCGTGCACTTCACCCTAGCTTCTGTTTGCCATTTTTTTAGATCACTTGATGTCATCCTACGGTTGTTGAGTGACATTCGAGTGAGTTGACCGTCAGTGGACAGTCGTTTTAGCCCTCTGCCCGTCTGTAAGTTTGTTGTCCCCGATGTCTGTTCATTGACCTTGTTCTTACGAACCGTCGTCTTTGACATTTTCAGGATGGAAGCAACCTGATGCTCCCTGTATCCCTCTCAGTAAAGCCAGAATGGAACCCCTCTTTTCCTCACTCAAAGCTTTTCTTTTCAACTCTTTAGTTATGCTGAATAGTATTTTTTTTAAATTCAAATTACCTTTGAGGTACTACTTGCACAGTTTTTGCCATCCAGCTGGTCCTATTGCAAGAGGATAGTGATGATCACAGCAGTGTTTTTGATACTTTTCCTTGTTAAATTAGATTTGGTTCAGGTGATCACCTAATCAGTACCTCATTAAGTGAAATGAGGTGAGCCTGTGCTGATTTAAGAAAGGAGTGGTCAAATCTTTTTCCAGGGATGTATATGGAGTTCATTTTCATTCAATGAACCTGGGACACGGCCCTTTCAATCAAGAGGGTTTTATCCAAAAGTTATTTGTTTGTGTTTTTCCCCTCACCCACACTTTCAAGAGTATAATTTCATTCTAGATTTTAATTTATTTCTATCAGCCACTGGAAAAATGTGTAAAAAAAAAAAATAGAACAGTTCAACGCTGTAATTAAGATTGTCTGCTCAGGACACCTGCTTAGTAAGATCTGGGTTACATTAAAATAACGGGGAGGCCCTTGGGACAGGGACTACAGCCATAGGGCAGCAGTGGTGTTATCATCAGTGAAGATAAACCCATCACCCTCATCATCATCATCAACTGCTGTGAGAGTTGATTAAATTACACTACTGATGCTGTAATCCTCCTACTGATGTCCGATGGATCTGAGGTAATGACTTCATTGGGCTGAAAAACAGCGTTCATCTCTGTGACCCAATTTAGTTCCATGGATAGATAAAAGGTGTTGTTCGCAGGGGCCGGGCCCAGCCAACATCTGGCACAGAGGGCAGACAGGATTCACATCTTGACCAAACATAACTGGATTTGAGCGTTGGTGAAAGATCCAGGTCTGTGTGGACATGTCCCCCACAAAGATATTAAAACCTAAGAAATGGGTACCCAGATGGTCTTTTGGCAACAAGAAAAATATGAATTCTGGCATAGAGATTCAGTTTACAGTGAAACTTACTACTGGACATAGTTAGAATAGGGGTTTTAGGTTTTAGTTCAGGCTTAGGTTTAGGATAAGTGTGTGTGGCTTTGAGTGTGACAAGAAAACAAAAGGGTCTGAGACAGTTTGGGCAGAATTAGTGTTTTGTGACAAAATAGAAATACTAATAATTTCCTAATTACAGAAAGGAATGCAAAGGGAGAGATAAAAAGAGAGCAGGGAGATGTGGAGTGAAAGATAGAGAAGATACAGAGAGTAATTCCCTGCTGGTCTGCATAGGTTCATTCAGCAGACAAAACAAGTCCCAAATGGCAAACTATTCCCTTTCAAATGCACCACTGCTTTAGAAGTGCACAGCCAAGTGTTTAGGGTGTAACTCGGGACACGGGCGGTCTTTCAGGGACATCTCCTTGATCTTCACATCCACTCCCCGCTCACTTTTCATCTTCATCAAAATGAGTACCAGAGAAGCCAGGCCTCCTTAGAGGAGCTCTTCAAAGCCTTTTGGTCAATTCTCCTTCGAGGCTCGGCCTCATCCGTAATTAAAAGGTCCACCATTCAAAACGCAGCGTCTGTTTTCCAGAGATCTCGAGTGCCCTTTGAGACAGGCAGGTCCAGTACAATGAAGTGCTGCTGTCTGTCTTCAGTATTATGTCTCTCTGCCTGAGGCCCACGTGAAAGAGAAGTGCTGTTGTCTCTGAGGGCGCTAACTAGGGATTAGGGTGCCATTTGGGAAACAGACTTCGTTATAGCCTGCAGCGACCTAAAGCTTTCCCTGTTCCACCCAGGCTCTTATCTCATACCTGATTCAACCTGAATCCCCAGAGTCTGGATTGAGCTGTACATGCAGTGGTCTGTGTGTTGGGTCCCTGGTTAATGTCATCTTTTATACACGACTCTACTTGAACACAAATTCAGAATTGGTATGAGGCTGCTGTGTCAGTATTTGTGTACGGACTGATTTAACCATTTGTAAATGACAACACATTTTGCACATTGTCCCCAGATTTCAGGGCACCTTCATACAGATGTATTCAGAGCCGGTTTCACAGACACTAATTGAGCCTATGCTAAGACTGGAACAACAAGCTCAATGAAGTTTCCTATTGAACATGTTTATTTTGTCCAAGAATATGGTCTGTAGGGCCGGTTTCACAGACATAGATTAAGTCCACAGTCCAAGTTCAGTACTTATTTGGTTGCGACAACTGCCAGAAATAATTGACCTATTGACTCAACCAGTTGCTGGGTATCTTTGAAGGTTCTCTGCCAGGCCTGGACTGCAGCCATTTTCAATTGTTGTTTGTTTTGAGGTATTTTTGCTTTAAATCCTCAGCAAATGAAACTCGTGTTCAATATTAGATTTAAATCTTAAGATTAACTCAGCCAGCCAAGAACTTTGGGCTCTCTGGTTGCTGTGGCAATGTGTTTGAGGTCACCATTTTGCTGTTTCATGAAATGTCTCCCAATGAGTGTGGAGGAGTTAGTTTGTACTATCGCAAAAAACAGAGTTTCTGTGCACTTCAGAGTAATCTCTGGAGCTGGTCATTCTCCAGAGGTGGCCATACATGCCCAAGCCCTAACATCACCTTCATCATATTCCACAGTTTCTGTTTTTCTCCATGTTCCTTCCACGCAGAGCTTAAAATGACACCAATGTGGCATTGCTCTCAATTTGGTAGCACTCAATTTGTTGTCATCTTAATCAGATTTTGCCTGGTTATGTTCCTGCAGCCCTGTCTCTCAGCTTTTCACCTACAGTGGTTCTCCCATTTAGATTGCCCCCGCTGAGCGTTTGGACTGGAAATATACAGAGAGATTATAGTGTTTGCGCTTGACATTGTTAATTCAAACACGTTTTAAGTGCGACTGTAGAATCTGAATAATGACTGGTTTTGAGTGCCTGGGACACAGCAAGACTTGAGTCACGATGAATGAAATTAAATCCTTGTTACGCTTTTGTAAATGACAGTAGATATTAAAGAGAATCTCTTTGAAGTCTCTTAATTGGCTATTTTCTAGTGGGGAACACCTCCCCCCCCCCGAGCACAGTTGACTTAGGGCCCTGTACAAAGCCCTAGCCGCTAGGCTAACAACTTCTCATGTCTTAAAGGACTACAAAGAGCTCTCTGACAAGGCAGCCTTGGGGCGACTTCACCACGTTACCAGCAAACAACTGGACCATGAGCACCCTGAGTGGTGACATGTGTGTGGACAGAGTTGGGCTGTGCACACGTTTCACACGTGCACGGCCCTGTGAATGCCCTTCTGAGCCAGATGGGAGAACGTGTTGTTTGTTAGCCTCCGGTAGTCATTAGAGTCCCGTGACAGACTCGGGGTCTCGTCCTCCCCAGGACCCAGGTGGACTAACCAACGCATTCCCTTCCTCCACAAGACGCTCGTACTTCTACACGTTTGAAATGTGCGTTCGCGGTCAGGGGACATGGAGGAACCTTCTGGAATGGGATGATGGAGCGCTCATATTGCCATTGCCATGGGTTAAGCTGGAGCGACAGCAACGGGACATTTCAAGTTGGAAATTTTAACGATGACAAGGCACATTATCCAGAACATAAAGAGCACCAATTAACGATCCGGGAAGGACATGGGGGGGTGGGGGGAGAAATCATTTAGCAGTTTAATGAGTACAAAGTGCAGAACGATACATTTTCACAGTGATCACATAGTTTAACTTCAAATTAGGGAATAACTTTAATGACACTTGTTTCAATGTACTGGTCACATGACATGTTACCCATAATGCAAGGCGCGCATTCTCACACATTTACATATGTAACACATGTGGTGCATTTAGGTTCAGTAGAATGGCATTTTTAACAGAAACCGATCTACATTAGTCTATTTCTAGTCCCAGAGTCTTAGGCCATAAACACAGCAACTGACACCATTCACATCCCTCCACTTCCTGTTAAACAGTCTGAGTCTGTAACCCAGATTGCACACAACACCTGGAAGGGCGTTTAGCGCTGGTACGCTGGCTGTTATCCCCAGTGGTTCCTTGTTCCTATTGTTAGCAGTTAGAAATGCAAACGCTTCAGTTGTGGCACCTGTGATACATAGTCTCAATAACTTTCAGCCAATCAGCAATCAGGGTTCAATAACAACCTGAGCAGAAACTCTGAAGATAACAAAATCGTGTCTCTCGTCTCCTCCCTCCTCATGCAAGTTCATCCTGTGCTTCTCAATCAATTAATCTAATTCATGTACGAAGCGTTTTTTTACATCAGCAGTTGTCACAAAGTGCTTTTACAAAACACGCAGCCCGGGCGTAAGCCATTGAGGTCCAGTCGGTGACATAACGAGTGTGATGCAGATGTGCAGTAAAGTGCCAGGACCGTCCCGAGGGGACAGCGTTTCTGTTGAGCTTTCTAAAGTCACAGCTGATTGCTGTGGATGCAGCTTACACAGAAAGGCTTACGTAAATTCCTGGATGTGGTCGGTTAATCTATTGCATTTAGGAACAAACTGGTATGGAGTGAAAAAATGCTCCCACTGTAGTGGATTCACAGCAAAACTAAAAAAAGCACAGGCTTCATGTGTCATATGGTGAGCAACGCAATGAAATGCTTATGTCAGGATGGCAACAGACAGACAAAATCAATAACCAATCAGATGACATCCCCTCTTGACAGCCGGCCCACATCGAACAATAGAAAATACTACTCTCATGGTTGGTACTTTTTTGACAGTGACATATTTTTTTCCACAAGTGCAACATGCCTGGAATAAGTGTTTCTGTATTGCTGCAATTAAAACAGTATTAAGCATTGACCAAGGAATTATATATTAATGTGCAGTACTGGCTGAAGTTAGATATTTTTCCAATCTTATTAAAAGTGAAAATGAATGAAAACAAAAATATATTCCTGTCCCCACATCCAGGTTTATAATCTTTCAGAATCAATGGAAAAATATCATGAATTTATTGGCTAAACAGTAACGTAATCCAGATTGCTCCGTTAAGCCTGTATTCTGGAAAGTGACAGAGCTATGAATGGCTGTTCTTTGAGCCATTCAGATTAAAAGTTTTTCCTTAATTTGCCTGTTTTTCTCCCGCACACCAGTTCCGCCCAGCACTGCACCCTATCCACTTGTTAGTGGACCAACCTCCCCGAGGGACCTTCTGAAAACAGGGCACTGTGCAGGGTGCCGTCCTCTTTAAGTCTCTCCAGCTGCTGACGTCATTTTGCCCAAGCAACTCGCCTGATATTCTTGCGTAAGCCTTGGGGCCAACGCAGAAAAACCAAAAGGATATTGGGAAAGGGGGGGGGCTTTTAAGACTCTTTTAGTGCCACTCAAGTATTGATGTCTGGGTTGGCTGGCGTGCGCTGGGCTGGCGTGCGCTGGGCTGGCGTGCGCTGGGCTGGCGTGCACTGGGCTGGCGTGCACTGGGCGTAACCACAGGAAGAACGCCTGTTCTAATGTGACTCTTTGTCCCTCTGGTCCTTTTCATCTCAGTGTGGCCTCTGTCCTCCTGTCCTCCCATTCATTCCCTGTTCTCTCTGTTCTTCCTCTTCGGTCACTGGAGGACAGGCCCCCTGGGGCGGCTACGAGGTGAGGACGTCGCCGGACTCGTTTTCCATTCAGTGTCCCCCAGTCCGACAGCATGTAGGTTAATGCAGCGGCATGGAGGATGGGTCAAAACAGAACAGCTGAGCACGGGGCAGTGACCCACATGGCGCCCTATTCTCTGTAGTGCACTCCGTTTGAGCGGTTCCTCTCGTCCAGAGAACAGCTCTACATATAAAACTGTGGTCTTTTGAGCTGCATACCTATTTTAGGAGAAAGGAGAGAGCAGCAACCGGCCTGAATTTGGTCTAAGTGTGCTCTAAGGCTGGTCTTGTGATCTTCCAGGGGTAGTCTAGGGTGGTCTAGTGGTGGTCTTTTGATGTTCTAGGGGTAGTCTAAGGTGTTCTAGTAGTGGTCTAGCGCGGTCTAAGGGTGGTCTAGCGTGGTCTAACCGTGGTCTAAGGGTGTTCTAAAGTTGTTCTAGGGTGGTCTAATCGTGGTCTAAAGTTGTTCTAGGGTGGTCTAAAGTTGTTCTAGGGTGGTCTAATTGTAGTCTAACCGTGGTCTAAGGGTGTTCTAGGGTGGTCTAGTGTGGTGTTCTAGGGTGGTTTTTTAATACTGTACCCAGATCTATACCTCAACAAAAGAAGACAGGTTGCATCCAGGAGCTACATTTACAGTGTCATAACAAATGTACATGTGAGATTTTTGTTTAGAATTTTTGTAAATTGGCACAAATTCCTAGTGTTTTCGCTTTTTCATTTTCCGGTATTGAGAGTAGATTGATAGCAATTTTTTTTATTCATCTAAAATGAAGTCCATAGCACAGATTTGTTTTGGGAGAAAAGGTGAAGTGGTCTAAAAACTTTCCAAACGCCCTATATACTGCGCACACACACTCACACACACATGAGGTCAAACTCCCAGTCCAGAGACACTTGGACAGGGAGTTGTGATGTAATCAGGACTAAGTTGGAAGAAGCAGATGGGATGTACCACTAGTCCAGGAACATTACACCATCTGTCCACATACTGGGCGTACTGGAAATGTCCCCCACCAGAGTCTGAGCCATGTAGAACCATGGTCTAGTCTGGGCCGTAACAGATCAAAAACACATTGTCATCAATCACATTATCCACAAAGACAATCCAATGGGAGTCGTCGGGACCCAGGAAAGACATAATCATGACTTGGACACCCCAGAAAAACAGTCTAATACAGCAGAACATCATGAGTCTCACAGGCTTAATGACCTACTGGAAAATCACTGAGTTGTTGTCCTGTAAAACTGTACATTTGGAGTCATGGCATACCTTAATATCGATATAGTAAACAAATAAATTATTACTTAAACGTAGCTTTTGTGAGCTTAGGTGTGTCCCCCGATCTCCAAATTGATTAAATCATTCTCTTCTCATTACATGTATATTACAGTACTCTTGACCTGCTGTTGACCCATGAATAAATGCTGGAAAACCTATAGACGGATTAACTGAGTGAGATATCCACTGTCTAACCCGCTCTAGGCCAGTTGGCAGAACAGCTCTGTGTTTTCTGATTAAAGATTCAGGTTACGTCGTTAGGAAGATGATGACAACACCCTGATGGAGACCTCTCACAAACCTCACACGTACTAAATGCTACCCTTTTCCCTATCTCGTTCACTACCTCCGACCAGAGCCCACAGGTCTCCTGTACTCCCGCCGAGGGCATGGAGTGTAATTTAGAATACAGATGTTGTCAGGGATCAGGTGGGCGGAATGTTCCAGAAGACTCAGCATTATGATGTCATGACAGGACTTGAAAAACATCTGTCGGCTGAGTCCATCTGAAGGGCTGCTGGTAGATACTGTCTGATAGATAGGGAGGGTGGTAGAGAAAGGGACAGAGGGAGGGGAACAAGTCCCTAAGCATTAGGCAGTGCAAGAGGCTTGATTAAGGGAGGGAGAAAAACAGCTGGACGGAGTCAGAGACCGTGGAGCCCGACCCGATGGCCGGGATTAAGAGAAGAACATGGGATGTGTTACGATGGAACAGGGAACATCTGCTCCTCTGGCAGTGGGGACTCAGTCCGATACCATGCCCTGCTCCAGGCACAGACGGTCGCCTCCTCACAGGGTACCTCTCAAAAGGCTTTGCCCAAGTGGGTGAAAGCCAGAGGCAAAACGGGTTATATAAAACAAATATCTCCAGTCAGACGCAAATGCAATGTAGTAGTTGAGGTTACGTTCATTCAACGCTCATCGGAACACGTTTCCAGAAACACTACACAGACAGAGAGCCACAGATGAAGGGTGAATGGAGAAATATACAAAATGCTACAAAATCACCAATTCAAGGACAATATTTATTTCCCATTATATTTTTTCTCAAAGAAAATGGAATGAGATCTGTGCACTTTGGATTTGGATGTTGTTTGTTCAGTGTGTTCCTGATTTGTTTAGAGTAATGAGGTCATGAACTACATCCTCCACACCCCAAACCACCTGTAGAACGCAATGTAAGGACTCTTCGTGATCCTGAATATTTTATCCTTCAGACGTTCGCATTGTGTGGACGGATGTCTCCAGACGTGAGCACAACACTGTAAATAGGAAAATTAAAATGAACGGGGCAAATGTGGAACAAGACAGGGCCTGGTCCAAATCTTCATCCAAATGTCCACCTCAGAATTTTTGCTCACAGCAACCGACTTCACGATGTCACGCCGGAAGTCAAACACTTTTCTGTCTGATTTCAGACAATCTCCACCTCCGCTCACATTAGTTACATAACAGTTGCGGCGCTTTAATGTACGATCAGACTGACTGTGATAAATGATGTCCAGATGTTAAGATTCGATCCCACAGCCTGAACGCCGTTGCTTTCTTAACGCCTCATTGCCCACGTTGATTTATTAACTCCAGAGTTGAGTGTGATAGACATTTTCTACTTGATGTGCTGTTCCATAATCTCCACTGTGTTCCTCCAGAGTTGAGTGTGATAGACATTTTCTACTTGATGTGCTGTTCCATAATCTCCACTGTGTTCCCGATCCGGGCCAACAGTAAATTATTAAATGAAGAAAAAGAGCCAGTGAGATTCCTCTAAGGTAAAAATAGACTTGAGCTACATGGACACTTGTTGAAACATGACTCTGCTACATGCTGTGTGCTTTGCACTTGGGCAAACAGTAAATTATTAAGTGTAGTTTTTAATTATAGAATGTCCTTGTTAGAGAAGAGTCATGTGATTCCTGTTGACTTATGAGTCCCTACACTCCATTGACTACATAATGAGACCAGTACAGTGTGTGGGAACTGAAAGCCAAGCCCTTCAATCTACTTTCCGTCTCTAGTCCACTGGGTCAAATGACATAGCGGGCGTCTATCAAGGCTCAGCATATCAGGTTTATGGGACTAACTAATCATCGAAAATGCTAAGAATGATTCTTCTTCATAAATAACCCTCTCTTTCATTTTCCACCCACCTTTCTCCCTCCCTCCCTCCCTTCCTGCCATCTATCCCTCTATTCGTCTGTCCCTCTCTCTCTCTCTGTAGTATATGCTTGTTGGTTTGCAGAGGGGGGGTGAAAGAGATGGATTGAGAGCTAGGGAGAGAGATAGGGAAAGGTAGAGAGAAATAAGAGAAGGATAAGGGGAGAGAAAGTGAGTGAGAGGAATAGAGAGAAAAAAAGAGAGAATAAGTACAATGCTCCTTTCCTAAACCAACTCCTTTAGTTTCCCAGAGTCCACAGATAAAGAGGGTTATTTTTCAGAACAATGTCCATTTTGTCCAACATTAGGTCTCGTCTCAAATGCCACCCTATTCCCTCCACATCGCCCTTTTGCTGACTAGAGCCCCATGGGGAATAGTGTGTCATTTGGGACTGTTTTCAGTGGACCGGAACCCAGCTGTTTGGCCACAAACCCGTGGAGGAATTTTCCACTTGGTGCTCCCCCTGAGGAGAGGAGCCCACAGGGATTCAGCAGGTGGTTGTGGGTCGAGCCTGTGCACGGGATACTGTTTTTAACCAGGTATTGATACAACTGGGTACAATATCAATATTTACAGTTCTTTGCATTTTGTCATGAAGTAGGTCAATTGCCTTTGATTTCAGAACTACACGGTTCTGGGATACACTTTGTGTCCTTCATCTTGATAAACTGCAACGATTAAATTAAACCATGATTAATTTCCATTGGCTAAGATTGATGGTATGACTGACAGAACAGATAGGAAGGAAACGATGACTCATTAGCTTTGTCTCAATATAGTATCGGATCGGTGCCAAATGGTTGAAGACTTTATACAGCAGCCGGGTCACACCCAACACCACTGTCAGGCCAGCTCACAGAAAAAGAAGAATGTTCTTTACTGCACATGCATTGGTTCAACATCGCAGACAGGATTAACATTCCATGCTCGGCTAACAACTCTTTCCACACCAATCTAAACGAGAGTGACAGCGGTCCAGACTCTAACGCTTAGTTTGACGTAAATAACAGACAAGAACACCTCCCTGCCTCACCCACCTCCCTTATAGTGACGCGTGTTATTGGGGAGGAGAACTCAAATGGACATTTTTGTGCTACCTGACATTTACACTTTGGTGTGTGAGTGTGTGTGTGTGTGTGTGTGTGTGTGTAAGCAATTTTCAAACCAACCGGGAGCGGGAAGGGAGCCAACGTTGTTTAAAAATGGGTTTGATTGCAGTGTTTTGTCATAGATTGGCACTGTTTAAATATGATGGTTGTTAAGCCCTGTAAAACTGCTGATGTTAGTTTTAATAACATAGGCGTTCTGTCACTTCATCTGGACAGGATCTTAAAAAGATATCAGGACATAATATCTGTATAAGGTTAATATTGTGGGAACCCCCCCAAGACCTATGTTTAAAAAAATCTGTTCAGGTAGAGCTTGGATTTAATTGATTGCCTGCTTGAGTGGGTTAGGCTGAACTTAGGTTAGAGTTACACAGAAAATTGTCCAGTGCGGAAAGAACACTCCCAGTGTTAAAAGTGGTTCCATGTAGAAACTGTATACATTTGCATGTTAACACTGAGGGTGTGAAAGTGGTTCCTTATAAACATTGTTCAATATTTTTTGGCATATGAAGCTCATCTCCGATTAATGTGTTTGTTATTGACAGAGAGCTATTTGTTATATTCATCATATTTTGGTGATTTGGACTTCACCAACCTAAGTTAATTATGTTGTCTTGAAAAATGATTTAGCACAAAGTCATATGTACTGTAAATTTCAATTGAATAGTTTTACCTTGATATAGGGGGTGAAGCTTGTGCATATCAATTTAAACCACACCCTTTGTTATCGTATTTCCCAGCATGCTCTATCAGTTTCTTTTTAGATTAGTATTTTTTTTCATGTTTATCTAGGTCCACTTATTAAACTCAGTGGATTCATTTAATACTGGACAATCTGAAGTGTAGATATGTTTAGAGGCTTGAAAACTACTGGACAGAAGACATATAACAGGAGTTCACATTAAATATACGCATGTGAAAAGTGAAAGTACAGAGTGGTGAAATGGAAAACACATTAAAGAACAAATGAAAAGCAACAAATTAAAGTGAAGAGCCTTGACCATACTCTCCCTCCTCACAAGAGACAATCCCCCTTTTTGCAGTCCAAATGACAACCTATTCCCTATTTAGTGCAAGTCTTTGACCAGAGCCCAGGGCAGGATGTATGTTGCCTATTGGGTCAAAGTCACTGACTTCAAACGTATAATGAAAGAGGCCAAGGGCATTCTACGGTTTTGCCCTTTTCACACATTCTGACATTCCTTCGTTTCTCTCAGGCGTTTTTTCTGACGTACTCAGGCCCTCCAAACAGAGGCACTGTGCGCGTGTTCCTGTCTGGGAACAGATACAGCCTGACACAAACGTGAACACAACCTCCCCACCCCTGACGGCGAAACCCCTGCCTCTCATGTGAGCTACTAAAAGAGCACATTCCTTGTATTCGTAAACTGTTAAACTATGTACGAACACATGATAAGGATTATGCTCACATTTCTTGCGTTAGGCAACCTAAGGTAGCCGACGGACACACGAACGCCACAACCAATCCCATGGATGTTTAGTAGGAGTTAAGATGCCATTGTGACGGTTGCTCCGCGTGGCGCGCATGTACTAACCGCTGGAAGGAGCAGATGGCCGCAGCGGATCCAAAAGTCTCAATGTTGTGCGTGGATTAATATCGTCTTCTAGTTCTGTAGTATTGCGTGTGGACATTGAGTGTGCATGCAGGAAGCCGTGTGGTTGACACGCAATACTACAGAACTAGAAGACGATATTAATCCACGCACAACATTGAGACTTTTGGATGGACGAGTCTAGAGAAGCTAGTTAGCGATGCCTATGACCGAGTTCTTAAACTTAACCACACTGTGAGCCTTATAGCTTCCTATGTTTTTATAAAAGCACTGTTTAGTCTTACAGCTTCCTATGTTTCTATATTCTATTTTATTATTCTGTTTTATTATTATGCTGTATTTTATCTCTCTTCTTGATTTATTTTGTTATTAAATGTATATCTTGCTATCTTTTGCCAATTGTAATGCAAGTTCTGGTGCTATCAGAGGAATAACCTCTGTGTAAATGTAACTATTCGCTGATGATGGATCAGACTGTTTTGATTCTATTGCATTATTTCTGTTTTCACTGTAAAGCACATTGAATTGATTCTATGTACGAACTGTGCTTTATAAATAGACTTGCTTGCTAAGCTAAGCAGCTATATATTTGCCTGACTCACTGTTTTCTGCACGCTCAACAGCATTTCGATTCCATAGCTTTACTTCACGTAGCGTTTTTTGGCCAAATATTTTTCGGGAGGTAACATTAAGTAAGTAAATATATTCCATCTTGAATTAGTTGACTTTCATTCACTTGCTAACAGTAGGCTAAGACAAACATTGCCTCATTCTGACTGACTGCTCCCGACCGCACTGCTACCGCTTTGATAGAGGAGCGTAAACAACAAACAAGTGTGAAGGAGCGCAAGTTAAACAATTTTAAACGTTATTAAAAAAAGTATACCTTTTCTACACCAAAGGCAGCCACAGACGGTCTGTCATTTTCCCTGAAACCCGGAAGTATCCAGTTGATTCCAGGCCTACTAAGTCTTGTAACAACACCGTACGAAGGTCAAACAGCGACATACGTTCGCTGATAAACCAATACGTTTCAGGTGTATAAGCTTCGCAAACTCGTGAAAAAAGATTAGCATACTTTTAAAAATGTTTGGAAATGTGTACGTTTGTTGTGAAATCGTTTTGCCTACTTGTCTCTAACTTTATATTTGGAATAGGCAACTCATTAATTGCACTTGCCAAAGTAAAATACGTACCCACGAGTTGTCACAAAAAATTCACTGGACCTGTGACGAAACGATTTGTCCTTGTAAATAACATTCTGCAGTAGTACGTTTTACAGCGTTTGCCAACAGATGCTGCTGAGGACTCTGATTGACAGGCCAAAGCTTTTTCTGACCAATGAGCTGAACGCATGAACTTGTCACCTTTTAACCAATCGTAGACGTTTTTTCTCAAGTTTGCAAATCTTGAACTGCTGATTTATGCCCGTTGAAGATGCAGAGTCCCTTAACCTTTGTCTGCATTTAGTTAGAAACACATGGCCCTCCTAAATTATTCTTCCAGCCTTCAATTCAGTGAAGACATGCTTATTGGCTATCATGTGTGCAGGCTGTAATTTTCTAAAATGCAACCACTGATTTTTCCAGCTTGAGTAGATGTTGTTTGACAGACCTTCACCATAAGTATATGTTGTTTTGCAGGCCTTGCCCATGTGTGTATGTTGGTTGACAGGACTTCACCATGTGTATTTATTTCAGTAGGCCTTTTTGTTAATATGTAGGTTAATAGTATTCACTCTCTGTATATTTATGGTGAGAAACCACTATTGAGCTCATGGATTAAGGTATTAACTGCTACATGGCTGTAAGCAGCATAACAACACCCATGTTAAGAGCAGGGCCCGCTGGTTGAACACACGTGTAGATGATGTGTTCTAGGGTTTTGTTGGCTTCAGACACTCCCATAGATCTTAAACCCTATTATTATCAGTTTCCTAAATAATACAATACGTTCCATTATAGATCAATGCTCACGTTGTCAGGCGTAGTCAGGGAACAGAGCAGAATACATTAGGGTTTTACGCCATTTTGTGAGAGCGAGTTAACACCCAGTGCAGCCATCTATGGCCCATTCCTGTGTAGGCCAACAGTCTGGCTGTCCTGAGCTGCGGGGCTGGGCCCGTCCACCTTCCCTCTCATGGGGAGGCAAGGTTTCTGGCTTAACCGGTGGGACCGAGGGGTTCTGGGTGCTTGGGATAAAGCCTGCTGAAAGAATGATACCCTACGCCGAGCCCCCCCCCCC
>JACXGJ010005190.1:0-40340 GCA_016801105.1 Esox niger
ACGATCAACCTAACACATTCACTGTACAAACCTCTCACACAACACAGCCCACATCACACACAACACCCATAATGGTCAGTAACAGTGTTCAGAGAATTTACTCTTTATTGTGCCGTGTATTCATGTGATATGAAAGCAGATATTAAAAATAGAAAATAAGACATACATTTGTCACAATAATAAGTGCACAGAGGGGCAAGTGTTAATGCATTCGGTAGCTTGAAACAGAAAATTAGATCATGGATGCCTGAAAAGTTATCGTCGTGGAAAGTTATTAGAAGTAAGACTAAGTAGGAGAAAATTAGGAATTAGAAATAGCAATCTAAGCAAAAAATGTATACCGTGTGCATACACAAGAGTCCCTTTCTTGATGGTGTGAAGAGGTAGTGATCTAATCCAATCCCCAGTCTGATCTAGGTTGGAACATACATGCAGCACACCCCATGCCAGTGATGTGTCCTAAGTTACACATAAATATTTCAGGTCTTTTTAATAGGATTCAAGATTATGTACACAAACGCAAGAAAACGCAGTGATTCAAAACATGAAAGAAATTATACTCTAATTTAAGTACTGATGTACTTATACCCAATCAAAAATATGAAATTCAAGTAGACATCCGCAAAAGCTACTTGAATGGAGGACTTGCAAGACAATAAAACAGGTTTGATACAGTTGTTTGAGTGTTAACTAAATGTTGCCAACCAGTTCGTTTTGAAAATGAAAATGTTATTTTGAAAGCAAGCAAGCCGTCAAGACAAAAACCACCTGGTGGGAGTTGTAGTTTATGAGTTAAGTTTTGGAAAACCAGCATGTTAGCTGAACTCACTCAGAAACACATTCATTTCAAAAAGTGAACTACAGTCGCATGATCATCCATCTGAAATCCCTCCCCTGCAGAAGAGTTCTACCTTACAAGCAAATCATTGGTATAAAAGACAAAATAAGGGTGACCGATTTTACCTTATTAAAACAGACAGAGCAATGCATCCCCTGCCTGAAAGGACTGGCTCCAAACCTGAAACTCATTGTACTAGATGGTGATATGTCAAAAGTTGGTCACATTTCTTTGTGTTTTTGGAGGAGCTGTTGGAGATCATGGGACCAAAGTACACCTAACATGACTTTCATGGACATTTAAGGCCATTCTAAGCCTACAAAACAGAATTATAAACGATTCTGTTACAGAAATTCCATTGGAATTGTTTGTTGCTTTACTATAAATGGTTACTTTGACTAGCCTAAAATATTCTAAAATGTGAGTTGTTTAAATACTATTCCTCCATAATAATTGCAAGGGAGCATTGATAGTGGGAATGCTGATGCTAAAGAAGCCCCTCGAACACTGAATACATGACCATTTCTAGCCAGTAAATGTTTTAGTATTGTACATGCTCATACAGTTCAGGGTCATTGGTTCGAAATTTGAGGTAGAATCTTGATTACTGAAGGGGAAAACATTAACGGAAAAGAGATGAGTGAAATGGGTATAAACTTAACCAGCGATGTTCCGCATACAGCCTGCCCTCCAGAGGTCACTCGGAGCAATGAGGTTTGACATATTTTTTTGAGAGACAGACTGCAGTGCTCAGTGATAATGGGGAGTAATGCCAATCCATTATGGAAAACCAAGAGTAAAACTCATTCTCCAGAAAATACATAAAGAAAATAAGACTAACAAAACGCCCCTCTGCAAGGCACTAATTTCAGTATTTCCAAAAATACCAGCACCACTGATATTGTGCAGGAGCTGATCAGTGATGACCCTGTATTTAAACTGTAGCAAGCATCTAATCCTAAGGGTCTCATTCAAAGAAAAATGCTGCCTAACAAAATCTCAAAACATATTGCCTAGAATCACTTAAATGGTATGAAATTAGATTTCATTCATAGAAATAAAATTAAGCATTGAAGGAAATAAATACATTTTATTTCATATATAAATATGTGGGCCCTTATATCCAATTTGCCACAGAAAGCTAGTTATTTATGAAAGGGTTAACCGAATAACGACTACATGTTTACATTTGATGAAAAAGCTGCCCTATAATGGATGTGATAGTGTTAAAAATAGCAAACAAAAGCATGATTATGTACTTTTAATGTACTTTGAGTCACCAATACTTTCAATATCAGATGTTTTGTTGATTCCCCAGGATACAAAGCTTCGGAACAGACTTTGATTATTTCAGGAGAACGATTGCACAATTAAACAAGGAAGCCCTTCTATCTCACCTTCAGGGTATTTCCCTTCCACAACATGTATATCTGAGAAAATCTCTAGGAAGCATGGTCCCTTTTTATCCATCAATGAAACACTCAAATCCAAGATATACAACTAATGATACAGATCCCATCAGCGCACCGTGACTAAATAGACTAAGAAGTAAAATGCTAGTTCAATGTTAAGTCTGCCATTTTCCCAAGGCCTTTGTCTCCCAAGTAAAATCTGGAGTTTGTCCACATTATTAATTGTATATACTTTGTAATTTTTAGTCTCTGACTATATGTACAGCTATACAGAAAGCAGACAGACAGGGAGTGGTCCTGGTTCTCGGGGCTATGGGGAGCAGAGGGAGAGGAAGCGGTCGGTTGGGAAGTATCCTGGTCTCCAGTCTCCTTCCCCACAGTCTGCCCATACAGGTGGCTGTTCTGCTTCACTTGCGATCGTCGATGGTCTTAATGAATTCCACTGCCGCGGTGAACTGCATCCACCAATAGCACTCCTCCCCACTCAGCCGGCTGGCGTAGAAATTATTGATGTACTGAATAGTGGACAGAAGGCAGGGCGGGTTTGCCTGGAGGGAGGAGGTGTGGGGGGGTGGGATTACATTAACCACAGAGAGATCGACACGTCAGGCCATGTACAACGCATGCTGTATTTAGATGTCCATACAGGATATCATACAGCATGATCTTTATGCAACTATGCAGGTATTATACAGCTGTCTGGGTCAGAAAGGATTGTTAGAATGTGTGTAGAAGTATTCAGTAAGGCCCTCCGCATTGCAAGGAGACCAGTGCACATATTCTGACAAGGCCCATTATTTTGATAACATTTGCTCACCTTTATCAGCACAAAGACCAGCACAGGAACAAAGTCATCAGCTCCAGGGACAGAGTCCTCATTGGCCAAACTCAGTAGGTTCATAATGGTGGAACACATGCGCAATATACACTGCACTTTGTCCCGTGGGGTCTTGTAGGCGCTGATGGTCCGAATCTCTGACTGGGCAGATGGCCAGGGAGCCTCCCTTGCATACACCTGGAGACAGGTGAACAGCTTTCAGCACTATCAATTATATAGCACCCAAAAACCTCAACAAAACCTTTATAATGGACTAATGGTTCCCAGTTACCTCTGGGATTTGAAGAGCTTTGTGATTCACTGTCACCACTTTTGAAAGACGCGCTATGTGGTCCTGAAGAAGCCTAGAGGGGGAACATTTGGATTTAGAAAGCAACAGATACAGTAGCCTATTAGGAAAACATACCATATCAGTGTATTGGTCATTCAAACATCTAAAAGACCCTACTGCTATAGAAACATTGGAGATGAAGGGGAGAGGAATTTGGGTCATTTCATAGCATGTGGTATAGGTGGTAAAAGCCAAATCAAGTGACTGAGTTGAGGTGGCTGCGGTTACTGGTACTTACTGGTCTCTCAGGATATCCCCATCCTGGTTAGGGTAGAAGGCCAGTTTGAAGATACAGTTCATGACGCTGCGTTCGATGGCCATCTGGGCATCCTGCAGCTGGTCCTCGCTGGCATACTGCCAGATGGCATCATGGGCCATGGCCCCGTACAAGTAGCGCAGGAAATCCTCCACTGCTGCAGTCTTGTCGTCTGATGCTGTGTACCCCTGAAAAGCTGGAGGGGGGTGAATTCCATGCTATGGTCATTTAGAGAACTTCAATCAATTTCACAGGGACGGTATATCAATAAAATCAAAATCAAAAAACTGTTCTGACCTTTGATGAAATCCAGCATCTTAGCCTCCATATGTTCCAGTAGGAGGCGAACACAGACAGTGGTGAAGTAGCGGTTAGCCACCTCCTTGTCCCTCAGCACCCTCTGCAGGAGACGCTCCAGGTGGGCCTGAGATGTCTGCAGGCCCTGCCGACATCGTGTAAGATAAGCTATGTAGGGTGCCCGCTTTCTACCGTGGGGGAGGAAGACACGCACAAACCCAGTGGGTTATTATACTTACCAAAATGTCGTGTTTAGGGACGGAAAATGTTAAACTGAGGTAATTCCACCTAAATAAGACAGTCACAATAATAACGGACAAGACATAGGCTACCTAAATCCTGACCAGTCGATTAGGTACAGCCTGTCAATCCCACAATGTTAACGCTTTGACAGAAAATCTGGTGTCTGTAACTGGCTAAATGAAGTTATTTGGTTATTTTTTTCAAGGCATTCAGAAAATGTTGGTTTTTAGCATGTTAGACCAAATTTTTCACTGTAGTGGTAATGCATCGCCTGACAGCAGATTTGGTCAAAGTGCTAATAGAGATGTATAGTTCTGATAGAGATTTGGAGTGTGGTATAACTGCTGGTGTATGGCGCGCAAGTTCCAGTAACTCACCAGACACTCTGCTGGTCTATTCTAACTCAAACATTTTGGGGATTAACCAAGAATTGCAATAACAGCAACAAACAAAAAACTCTTGACAGCAGCATTGCTGTTGGCAAAAGCTCCACAATGATGAAAGCGGTCCAAGGACAATGGCAAAAATAGTGTTAGCTAACAGGCGAATAACTGCAGTACACCGGGGTGTACAGAACACCATCTCGTGACACACATCTTGCCTGTCCTTTACCCGGATGGGCTATTGCAGTGGACGACCAAACCAGGTTCCATTACAAACAACTAAAAACAAGCGTCTCCGGTGGGCGTGAGATTACAAAGCCTGGAAAGAAGAAGTGGATAAACACGCCTCCTAGTTCCTGTTGCATCATGCGGATGGTAGTGAGGATAGAAGGCAGGAGTCCATAGACACGCCCTACCTGGTGTAATGGCCCAGTAATAGATGGCTGTACATTATAAAAACAGGCCACTGAGTGTAAATGTAACAGTTTTGTTCAAACTGACCTATGCAGTTCAAACAAAACAGTTAAAGATACATCAGATATACAGTATGCACTTACAGTATATAGAAATAGTTATTGATTGATTGAGCGATGAGTCCAAGGCAAGAGCTCGTCTCTTTCCACCGTTACCTGTAATCATCGGCGATGGCTGCCAGCAGCTTCCTGCAGGTGCGTGCGTCAAATCGGCTGACGCAGCGTGTCGTCTCCTGGATCTGGGCCATCTGGTTCTTATCCTGCAGGTTGATGGCCTCTGCCAGCTGGACCTTCAGGAAGCACACGATCTCATTGTCTGGGTAGAGAACAGGAGAGGCGGCGGTAGGTCAGACATTTTGGCCTCACACTGGAAGAAGGGCTACTGTGGTAATCGGATCGGCCAGCCTTACTGCGTCCTGACATGTGGATGTGACGGATGACTACCGAGAGAGTCTTATGGATTTCAGTTTTAGCCATTTCAAAGGATGTCACTGTCTATTGTGTGTGGCCCTGTCCTGCTGGTAAACGTAGTAGGCTGGCTCACAGGAATGTGTCTAGCTATAATATGGCCAGTAAAAATACAGCATGGTCAACAGATTAAGGCAGACCAAACCTAGAGCCTCCACATTTGCATTATTATTAAAAGATTCAATTTTATATACCGATAAATAACAATCTGACTAGAGAATAAAACAAACACCAGCCACCTCCAAATGCTGGTAAATAGTTACTGGTAAATGATCTTACAAGACACTTTGGCGGGTAGCCAACCAGGGGGCGGGAACACTTTTTAACAAAAAAAAACACCCTGCCAATTCTACTAAGATACACCAACACAACAATGGCTATAGATGACCACATTTTGACACTAATTCAATATTCTCATACCCAGACCAAGTTCAATTTGAAACCACATCACTTGACAGATAAGAGCTGCATGCCAATGAGTATTTTCAATTCACCTGATACAACGAGCAGAAAAGGGTAGTGGTGTAGGATTTGCTGTTGCGCAGCTTCTAACTGCCAGAGGAAAAATAGCATAGCTTCACTCAAAACCACGTTGTGTCATGGTTTCAAGCATATTTAATGTTGTTCGATAACAACGAACGGAGCTTGACCGCACAGGTGTACTAACTCATCACCAGGCGATTAAAAAAATAACATGTGCAGAAAGGGGCTCCGCGAAATGCCTCATTCTGTTTTAAAACTAATTACATTATTTTCCCTGACAGCAAACGAGATTTAGCATGCTACCTAGAAAGTTAACAAGATTAATCAGTCAAATATAGTAAAAAAAAAACTAAAACAATTGTGCACTTGGAGGGCACTGGAAACAGACTGAGAGCAAAACAGGCATCGAAAGATTTTTTGGCAACGGATATCCTGGGACAGGGGATGTGGTGAACAGAATGCTAAAGGCATTAGATATAATTATAGTTGCCGTGTTTTTCTAAGTAAAATCATTATTGTGATGACTATATAACCTGAAATAACCTGCTTATGCACATGCATGTATTTCCTATGATCCTTGGCTTCTGGCTAGACAGTACTAAGGAGAGTTTAGGGAGGCAGAGCACAGAACCTTTGGCGAAAGGAGGCATGTGCAGTTCTGCACTGACAATTTAGAACTTGGGAATGTGTAGTTTTGGGATGGATCATCCCTTTAAACAAAATCATGTTGGTGGACTATTTAGGCTGTGGTGGTTTATATTTTTTCAGAACTTTAGAGTTCTCTGTAAAGTTCTGTTAGGCATCAGCTGCTGAATCTCTCGTTTTTCTTTCCTGGTGTTGACTGAGATGATACACCTATGTCACTGTCTCAGATTTCAAAACAGCAGCAATAAATACAACAATTTTCAGGTTATAACGTGGCCTGTTTTAACTTATTGTAGTAGGGGAATATTGTAGTAGGGATACCTGAATTGGTACAGTAGTAAAGACACTGCTTAGCTGTTAGTTGTGTAATTGCAAAACGAGGGTTCAGACCCCGCTTGCAGTTCATGGGTGTAGGGCAGTTTAAATTGGGTAACACAGTCTGGTTCGGGCAGGCTATCAAAAATGGTTGCTTTGCCACACTCTAGCAAATACATTTTGCAGCTTGTGTGCCTGTGAGCTTAATCAAGGTAGAGGGCTGGATGAGTGCATTCCTTCCAGTGCAGATGTATTCCAGTCCAGACTTCCTGTTTGAGTGAACAGTGTAATATAAAACGGGTATGGCATTGGCTGTGCTTTGGAATACACTCAACTTCGACTAAGTCTGCTGGGATTGCAGCAATAAAGCAGGGCCTTAGCACAAATCTTTATAGCTAAGCAGCCACAATGTATACTGAGTTGCTAACAAATAACCCATTTGACTGCATAAGAAGAGGCAGTAATGTGGGATGTTTTCCAGTAGCTCATCAGCAGTAGGTATAGTACCTTCAGAGTCTGTGTGGTCTGGCAGACCATTGCGTGTTGTGGCAGGAGCCATGAGCGGGAAAGCCACAGAGTCTGCTGAACACAAAGCCAGTCTCAACTTCTTCTTTGCGTCACTGCAAAATAGAATGAGCAAAATATTGTCAAATGTAAATTTGGTTTGAGTTTTTAAACTCTGACTTCTGTCCTTCTGCATGTCTCTGAAGCACTTCTCGCTAATACATCATCGGAGGAAACCTGTTTACAAACAAATACCATATCTATTCTGATAATCATCACATGCTTGAAATGTGTCAGCCGATGAAGGTTGACAGACCTGAATGAGAACTTGGAGTCGTGTTGCTGGGCTGTCTGGCTGGCTGAGTCAGGCAGGTCATCTGTGGAGATGTTTTGCATAGCCTCGTCTCTGAGGGAGTCGTGCACACTCTCCTCGCCACACGGCTCTGTGCACAATATTAACACACTTAACATGTATTTAACGTGTGTGTGTGTGTGTGTGTGTGTGTGTGTGTGTGTGAATGTGAGTGTGTGCACTTGAGTGAAACTGACCACCACTGGCATCGTAGGCTGCAGTGGTAGCGCCTTCATTGGGGCTGGATCTCTTGATGTTCCGGTACTTGTCCAGGATGTCTTCTGCAGCCTGAGCATGGGAGTTCCTAGGCAGAGGGTCGTCTGACAAACAAACACAGGTCACATTACACAGAAATAGGATACATCACACACAGGACACATTGGGAATAAACACATAGGAAACATTCCCAATTTTTTCCCCCAGATTCAGCAATATCTGAGCACAATGACAATAAATCAGTACAAACCTTGTGGGACGCGTTCATGGCCCATATCGTCTTTCTCCTGCTTGTCCCTTTTCCGGAAGGCTGCTATTGGAGCTGTGGAAAGGGAATAATGAGTGGCCTTGTAGAAGTGCAGCTATGCTCCGCTCTTGCTCTCAACCAGAGGCTCATGACTCACCTCATATCTGTAGGAATATTTTGGGTTTTTTTCCCATTGAAAAACATGTAGAAGTGAGGTGCATACATCATTCAATAAAATTATGGAGAGTCATCCGTATTTTTAGTGCATGTTCATAGCAAAGAAATGCTAGTGGTAAATTAAATTAACACAGCTGAAATAATGACTGCCAGATCGCAAACAATAAATAAGCATATCGTAAGCATACCTATTAAGCTCACATATCCTTTAAGCCCACTTCCATTTTTGGATTCACATAAAAGAAACAAATGTGATGTTAAATGTCTCTACCAGTATTGTCTTGTTACACAAATCAAACTATTTTAAGAATATCAGATGCCATTATTAATTTATGATGTCCCAGTGCTACTACTTGTTGCTGTTATTTAGAAGACCCACAGATAATCAAATGTATTATATGTTCAGGACACACTTATTTAATGTTTAAGGAAGGCATGAACTTTTTTATTCATATATAACCATGTCTTCACAACTGAAAACATGGATTTAATGAGCTAGCCCTCGCATAATCTGTCACAATAAGAAAGAAGCTACATTGCTTAGAGCACAGGAATAATACGCTACGTAAATTTTGGTCTGATTTTACTGCGAAATTAAACTTCAATTGTTATACACTGATAATCTATCGGGACATTAGGAAAGATAGCATAGGTGTATTTTTTATGGATACAAACAACCCACAGTAACTTTCACAGTTAGGCATACGTGATATTATAAAGACATTTCTTTTTTCCTTTTGTAGAATATCATGAATATATGCTTCATTAAAAATGAAATGTGTCTAGATAATGAGAACAACAGATTCTCTTTCATTAGGTCGCGCTCTGATAATCTCAGGAATGTGAAATTTTACACTAACCATCTGGCACGGGGGTTCGAGATGCAATCTGTACTAGTTAGACACCCTTCAATGTATAACTGCTAGCAACCATCTTTACAGTGAGATCGATTGAACATGTAACAGACAACTCTGCCACAGTACTTTTAATTAAGCTTCTCTTTCTCCTTTGATTTTCAGGCAAGTACGTTCTTACCAAAGTAACCACTATACGAACAATATATTCCAACACTTCTTAGATATGACGAAAAAAAAAAAATTGTGCTAGGGGTGCAATGACTGATCACATTGAAAATAAATTAACACTAATCTCATCATTACAAAACACCACCAATATTGTGGGCAACTTTCGAATGTTAGCATTGAATATTTTTTTACTCTGAAGACTAAATATTGAGGTGGGCTTATTTGGAATACCCATGGGCTTAAAGGGTACACTTACTACTGATAAATCCCAGTCAAGTCTTTTCACATGGAAAACAAATATCTAAAATGTCATAATATTTTATGGAAAACGGTGTAACTTAAGTCATAAAACATAAAATGTACAATTAACTTCTCACTTGATCGCCACTTTCATAAATATTATATAAATTATTTTATATTCGATTTTATTGGGCTTAAAAGGTCCACTTGAGTAAGTGTGTTTTTTGAGTGTTGCAAATAAGCAGGTGAGCCTTATCCTACCCATATAACTGTACCCATATTTCTATACCCATACAACAGACATCTTTTAAGACTTAAGGTCATTTCAGGGAGAGAAAGTAATGTAAAGACTAAATGTGTTGCCATTCTGTGCACTCCAATAACATTTTCTCACAATATTGTGTTGCAAATATTGCATTACAGAGCAAAAAGAAAAATGGGACAACCAAAACAAATGCATGAATGAGGAGCCAGAACATCAACTCAGGCGACACCATGTCACATCACAACTCTATCACAAAGGCCACGTCTACAAGCGTCATGGCCTACAGCACCCAGCCATCAGCGCAGCTAGCTCAGTGATGACAGCTACAGTGTTAGGAAGAGTTACCTGGGACTTCACTCTCAGCGGTCCAATATAGCACTGTGTGAAAAACACAACAGACAGGGTTGGCTTTTCACACACTCAGTCTGTCTGCCTCCCTGGCTACCAAACTGCGCATGGGCTAGACTAAATATCACTGTGGTATTCACAGGACTGCACCCATAGGATAAACTGGTTCAACCTTCTCTTGTGCATTTCTGGCTTTTTTAACACAGCATTAATGTTTACTAAAGGGACAGAATTATCTAAAAGAGTAATAAGCAGTCATCTCTTGTAGGCAAAGCTCATTTTTTCCCTGACACTTCGATGAGAGATGGTTTTGGAGTTTAACTGAACCAAGAGATTTGTAATCTATCAGCAGTTGTGACAGAGGGGTCTATCTAATGACCATTAGCCAGGGGATGTCAGTCCTGCTGAGAGGGGTACCACTGCACAACCTACACCCATTCAAGCCTATCACATGACTGATTTGTTTTAGAATCTAAAAATAAATCTAGTGTAACTGAAAAGTGAAGAAAGACTTGTCCATTAGTCTGGTGTAACTTTCAACAACAGGAAACTAGTTTTTAAGGCAGAACATCCAACAGTGGAGTGGAGGGACAATGCATCGTTACTCACTTCACAAACAAATCTACAGGTATAAAATACTGCAGCAACATCTGCAATATGTATAAAACCATGGCATTTTCTAACAAATGTACATATTTCAACCAACTAATAACAATTGTTACAACATAGAAAAGAGGGCATTGCAAAAGGCAACAATGAAGGAGAGGAAAGGGTTACTTGTGATTCCCTACCTTTGGGAATGGCTGACTGAAAGCGTTTCTTCCACCATGGTCGGTTGCGATCAGACTTTTCCTCATCACTGTCTTTTCTCTCCTCAACCTTTGGAAAATATATTTAAATACATTTTCAAATCCTGACAGGAAAGAAACGCTCACCTTAAATTTTCATATGGAACCCAATTCAGATCTTATTTCACAATTGGCTTTTGACCAGTCATATCAGCTCCAAAACAGATCAGATGTTATGGGTCAAAAGAATAGGGTTTCCTGTTTAAATCCATACTAAGTGATATTATTCCAATAGAGTAAAAAAGCAACATTAAGGATGGAACACAGGGAGTGCTGTCAAGCAGCTCTCACCTCTCCTTTCAGGGAGTCCTTGCTGGGGGATGAGGATGGCCCCATGGAGAAGGCCCCGGCAGGGTCCCGTTCCTCAACGGCAGCCCTACGGTTGAGGCCCGGGTCACTTGTGGGCCGGCGGCCCGGGCACACAATGTCAGAACTGCGACTACGTACCAGCCTGTCTGGATAGGAGTGGCGCTGTTTGGTGTGTTCCAGCTCAACTTGGGCCAAGCAGTGAGACATGAACAGGGAGTGGCGGGGCTCCTGGACCAGGGCACAGGCCTCTGGGATGGGAGGATCAGGGGGGGGGTGAAGGGGCCTGGCGTAGTGCACTTTAGGCCTCACAATAGTACCAGTGGAGGAAGCTGTGGTAAAAATTAGATGTTTATTTTAGTCATACAATGTAATACACAGGGGTGCATCCGAACAGTAATGATCTCTTCATTCCTCAGAAACACTGTCCCACTCAATTATTCAATGTCCAGAAACAGAAGAGTGAAAAACTGAGTGGGGAAAGTGATAGAGAGCAGTTGGTAGGAGACAAGCCCTAGGTATAGGTAGGGCCACCTGTTCCAAGGGTAGATTCTTTCTGCTGAAAAGCTTTCAATGGCAGGCCTGGTGCCATGAGCACAGTGGGACAAGGGGACAGTGCCAAAGTGCCTGGGGTGAGGTCTCAACCCGTCATCCTCTCACCTTGCCACACACATACAGCCCAAACACTGGCATAGTGCATACTCTCCAGCCATCATCAATACCCCCTAAGCAAAACAGAACCGTTGACAGTACCAAGCACAGAGAACAAAGAGCGAACCAGAATGGAATATGAGCTACCTGAAAGGATATTGCCACGTAGAACACCTTTCTATTGCACAAATTGTTTACCCAGTAATTGGGGTGTGACTTTCGTTTCATTTTTCAGAGCTCAAGCTGTTCTGCAAGCCCGCACCATTAGACACAAATTAATTATGCCCATTTCCAGGTCTGACTGGACACAACATAGCAAAGACCCAAGAGCTTTGTTGGAGCAGAAATTACCTTCACCGGAGGATAGGGGATCGAACATGGCCAGTAAAGAATCTGTCTGAGAAGGTGGAGATGTCAAACTGTGGTGTGCTCCTAAAACAACAAGAGGGGAAATGGAAAATATGTTAACGCAATGTATTTGTGTTTATATTAACACCTAATAAGAAAACATATACAATTATTTTTTAAAAAGGTCTGCAGAATTCTAGCGTATTGGAGGGTTTTGCCACGGCAGGGATTGATCAGTATTGCAATGACTAGGAAGTGATGGCACAGCCTGGTGGTGGGCTGCAGGTTTGACCCTTATCACCTACCATGACCGGACTCCTCCCCATCTGGACTGGTCACAGAGTCCTTTCCTCCAAAGTCTGAACTGCATTCCGATCGCAAGTCCTCGGTCTTGTTTGGGATGTCTTCTGATGTTGCTGGAGAACAGGAATAAAGAAATGTCTCTTCAAATATATTTTATCCAGCATAGTAACAGGTGGAAGACATTTGCAAAATGTTTATAGTAAACTTAATTGTAGTGTATAAAAGTGAACGAGTCATGGATCCCGCGTGCAGACGGGCATGGTAGGCTGTCTAATCAGGGTTTCATGCGGGAGATCCATCGAAAATGCGGACGTTATTGCGGCTTTGTTGTAATTCATAGAAAATGAATAAAGTCTGAGGAGTTTCAAATTATTTTGGGAGTTGTAGTAACTGCCGGGAGCAACGCACTGAAGAGGCAGCCACAGACACAAGATAATTGTTTTGTTCAAATACTTGGTGGTTCTTCTAAGTTTGAGATCACACTGAAACTGCTAGCGAAGACGCCTGCTTTAAGCTAGCGAGTGGCACCATGATATGGTCCAACATATACAACAGCAGGGTTATTAAGAGTTTGACCATCAAGGTTGGTGCATGTAAACAGACTACTTGACACAGTATAAAACATTGCGCAAACTTAGAAAACACCTTCACAATGAAATAGTATATTGGCTACTGGAAAGTTTTGGACAAGCTGAACCTTAAAGATGGTTGCCTAGTTAGATTTACATGTTTGAAAAACACTTTTTTAGTAAATAAGCACACTATAAGCTATGGTGTACAGACTGTTGACATGCTTGATGTAGAATCAGGATTAAGGGGACTGGGCCAATGGCCCCCCGCTGAGTTCATTAGAAACATCTACCTGAAATGCTGTGCCAATAAATAGACTCTCTTATCACCTTTTTTAGAAGTGAGCTTATCTAAACCATTAATAGCAAAGTCGGAAAATCGCATAATTGGCCAAAAAACTATCATTTGAAATGTTCTTTAAACCGTGCAGTCCTTCGTTGAATGGTTCCTAGTAGCCCAGGATGGGCAAGAATACACAGATAGCAAAGAGTGATAAGAGAGTCTATTTATTGGCACAGCATTTCAGGTAGATGTTTCTAATGAACTCAGCGGGGGGCCATTGGCCCAGTCCCCTTAATCATGATTCTACATCAAGCATGTCAACAGTCTGTACACCTGAGCTACAACTACAGAGGGCAACCTAATAGTCCCGGCTATCTAGACCTATTTCACTGCTCAACAACTAACAGACAACTCCTTATATTGTTGAAGGCCTTTACACTAGTATCTGCAAACAGGTTTTTACAATGGCTGTTCAGGGTCTCTGTTTTACAATGTTGAAATTGTTCCCATCCCTCCCATTAACTGGACAACTTTTGTGTTGTTGCCTAAACAAGGAACATTATCTAACCTACATTAAGAAAACATTAAAGTCAAGATCTGGAGAGGATTATTAAAACACTGTCTTCTAAAAGCAAGCAAAAAACCTGTAAGCATCAATGTGATATTCAAATATCCATATGATACAAAGCACATACATCATCCAAATCTATAATCACTCTGTTTGACGTACTTAGAGGCTAAAGAGGAGTTCATAAAGCAGCTCACGAATACAATATCCAGCTTCATACACACACAATGCTGTTGTAATATTGCTAGCATTAGGGTTCACGGTGCAGACCAAACCATGTTGTTACGTACTACAGTACGCTATAAAAGTGTCCCATTACACCACTGTTTCTTACCATTAAACAAAAAAATGCCCATTCATTTGTGTGCTTCTACGTGTGTTCCCACCATATCACCAGTGACGCATTTCTTACATTCAAATTTATTTTGTCTACCCGCTACCGTGTCTGGTAGTGCAAGAGGATCATTTGGAGAAGTGGTTGCCATCGTTTGTTTTCTACTGTTAAATAAATAAAGCTGATTTGTTAGCTATTAGCGTACAACCTCAACACGTGAAAGAGGTGAACGGTACCTGAAACAACACTGAGCCCTGGGGTGCTGGGCCTGGAGCTGACCTCTCTGACCTCTGTGTCATCTGAGGTGCTGCCCACGCCCGAACAACTCTCTAGCTCCTGCAGACGCTCCTCCTGCTTTAAGTCTGGTGCTTCTATAGGCATTGACAGGGAGACAGACAGAGCAGACATACAAAGTTAAAAGGAAAATGCGTAGGTTCTCTTTTGAACACAACCTAAAAAAGCAAAGCCTTTGGAAGTAAACGTACCCCTGGAAAGCATCTCCACTCTGGAAGTATAAAATAGTTAATAAAATGAATTCATGAAAAACAAAAGAAAAACAAGTACAACTGACAAAGTGTAGCTCACTTCATGGTTGCTAAATAAAGCAGTGCAGCTAGAGCGAGAAGCTTCATACAAACAGCAGTACTCATTTGCATACTCGTTAGTAATAATGTGGTAGTGAATTGCTCTTTAGAGTGTAGTTTTCTGCTGCCTAACCGTGAAACAAGCACACAACTCCAGGCTAGCACCAGATAGACCTATTACAGAGCAGAACAGGGCAGCCAATGGAACGAAACACAATCAAGACACTCGTGCATGTCAATTTGACACTGCACATATTGCAATTGTTAACTTCAATTAACAGAGTACAGAGTTTCCCAAGAAATGTTAGAGCACTTGATATACAAGAAACACTGTAATTGTTAATTGGGTTTTAACCACATAATCTAATATAGAGCTTTAGCAACTTAGCTCAAGAATACACAGTATTGGTACATTCCCTTAGTAAGCAGGTAAATAATTGTCGCTCAAACTAACAAAGTTACCAAAACTAAGATGGTTGGGTTCTAAAATGGGCCCAGAAAGACATCCAAGTGATAACACAGTGACTCGTCAGGCAAGCAGAGATTAAATATTATGTTAGATAATGAGTACGATTCTAATCAGGATACAGTGCACCCTAAACAGAACCAAACACAAAATCAAGGGAACTAAATAGAATTTTGTAATAATGACTTATGAGTCCTGCTGTTCATCACATTGCTGTTATTGCAGCAATAGACCCATATTCACGCTTCACTGAAACAACTCAACACAAAACCACCGCTATCAGAAAAACGTGTGGCCAGGATTACACACGTGTGTGGATTTCACTACTTAAAAAGGTTGACACGATTGAACGCAGACAGCTGCTGCCCTTGCACATTCCTCACGGCTGTTCCTCCATTTCAGGTGCAAACACACCTGGAGGTTCCTCTGGGAGAAGCCAGAGCAGCGTTTTATAGCACAGGCAGATCTTCTCTGATAAACAGGCTAGTGCACCCAAACAAGACAAATTGCAGCCACCAACTTGTTATGAAACTAGGGGAACAAACACCTGGCATGTCCACCCACACACATGGAGATTCATACACAAACAAACTGGAGTCACAAAAGCAGATGAAGCACATGGACACTAATGTTCAAAAGTTTCGGGTCAATTAGAAATATACCGGTTGTCAATGCAATGAGTTTGAATAGGAAATATGCCAAAATGAATAAGAAATATAGCCATTAATGAGATTAGAAATAATTGAAATAATAATTGCGTCCTTCAAAAACTTTGCTTTCATCAAATAATCAATTTATAGCAATCACAGCCTTGCGGACCTTTGGCATTCCATATGTCACCTTTTGTTGAAGCAATCAGAAGAGATGTCACCCCATGGTTCCTGAAGCACCTCCCACAAATTGGACAAATACGGTCAAGCTGCTCCCTCAACTCAATAGGGTTGAGATCCGGTGACGGTGCTGGCCACTCCATTATAGAGAGAATACCAGCTGACTGCTTCTTCCCTAAATAGTTCTTGCATAGTTTGTAGCTGTGCTAAGGTCATTGTCCTGTTGTATGAGGAAATTGGCTCATATCATGGCATGGCATTGCAAAATGGAGTGAGGCTTCCTTCTTTACCTTGACTAAATCTCACAATTTACCACCACCAAAGCAACCTCAGACAACTCCATTGCCTCCACCATGCTTGACAGATTGTGTCAAGCACTCCCCCAGCATTGTTTCATTTGGTCTGTGCCTGACAAATGTTCTTTGCGATCTGAACACCTCAAAAATTAGATTTGCCTGTCCATAACACTTTAGTAGTGCACTGCGTTGTACAAGATTTTTGGTTTCTGGGCAATTTCTTGCATGGAATAGCTTTCATTTCACAGAACAAGAATAGGCTGACGAACTTCAGAGGAAAGTTCTTTGTCTCTGGCCATTTTGAGCGTGTAATCTAACACACAATAATCTAAAGAAGACCAACCTAAAGAAGACCAACTATTTTAAGCTGCGCTAACATCAATGCAAAAGTCTTTTGTAACGATCAATTAGACTTTTAAAATGACATACTTGAATTAGCAAACAAAATGTGCCATTGGACCACAGGAATGATGGTCGCAGATAATGGGCCTCTGCATACCTACATAGATATTCCACGAAAAATCTGCCATTTCCAGCAATAATAGTCATTTACAACATTAACAATGTCTACACTGTATTTCTGATCACTCTGATGTTATATTAATGGAAAGAAAATGTGCTTTTCTTTAGAAAACACAGACATATCTTAGTGACAGGTAGTATACCCATGTCAACAAACAAAAATAACTCTGCAGAAATATAAACCCAGCCTTTCTCCACAATGAACCCACCTGAGTCACTGGGTAGAACCTCCACACTCCAGGCCTCGCTCGTGGTCTCTGAGATGGTGGATCCATAGGGGTCCAGCAGCACTGAGCTGGAGCCCGGCAGACACAGCAGGCTGCCCAGCATGTTCTCCACCGCCGCCCCTGCGCAGCGCACACGCCCAGACACGCACACACGCACAGACAGACACCGTAAGAGAGAGCCTGATAACATGGTCAATTCACGCTGGGCCCACAGGCACACAAACTATGTGCCAAGGGTCAAAGGTTAATGGTAATATCCCAGCCCATCTCTGACTCCTGAGCCATGACTTTGAGTTGCTGATTAAGTTGGGCATCACTCATAACCAAATTACCCCTCAAGCACTCTCCCGCAAAGTCCTCGACATGACATCGCTCCATTTCCAGTTGGGAAGCGGTGGTTTAACAAGGCGGAAGAACGCGGAGGAGGGAAAAAGGCTAGCATGTGTGAGTGGGAGTATGGTGGCCAAGGTGGGGATCAGGAGTCGACCTTCGGCACCCGTACCTCCAGGTACGCCGTGTTTCCACTTCACAGCACACACCCTGAGTGCACGTACACGCCAGTGCCGGGGAAACAACGTGGGGCTGGGCTGGGGCAGAGCCCTCTCTAGCGGCAGGAGAGCTCTACCCTGCTGCCCATGTTTACAGTCTTCAAAGTAGGGGCACCAAACACTTGTCTTTCAGGTGGATGATTAAATGAGTGGCACAACAAGAAGTGAAACAATTAGAATTTCTGCCTCATTATCATGGTAATCTTATCAGTGAGATAATGAGGTATTAATGGATATTTAATGTGCATCTCATAACCCAATCCCTTGGAGAAAACACATAAGGAAATCACTGTAAATTCACTTAATGATGGAAAAGTCCCCCAACGCCATATTCCGAGGAATGAAAAATGGTGGATGCAAATGAGAAAGAACCAAGGTCAACACGACTGCAGGGACTGACTGAATGTCACAGAGAATAGAGTGAGACGAAGTGAGCGAGCAAGCAAAAGAGAGAAAGCGAGAGAGGAGGGGGATAGAGAGGGAGAGCAGAGGAAGAAAGCTTTGTTTAGAATACAATGAACAATCCAGATTACTGTCTTCAAGAACACTGATGGCTGTCCTTCAACAATTAGGTAAACAAATGCGAGGCTCCAGAACTCACAGGGCACATAGTGAAGCAAATAATAAAGTCTAAGAAAAGCAAAGTGTGGATTGGAGTTTCATTTAAAATGCAATAAAAAATAAATACATCACCTCAGGGAATGTCTGAATTTAAAAAAGAATGATAATGAGCTGCACACATGGATCTGCTACTTATTCATTAATTATGCATCAATGATGCAATGGGGAAGTCAGCAGCTAAAATGTCTTACCCACAGAAACATATCCACAGTTTTCCACAAACAGATTATTCAAGAGTGGCCTCAATCAACAGAACACACATTCGAACATCACTGGAAAATAACAGAATTAAGAATACCAATTATAAGTCGACAAGGGACAAGCTGAGAGGAAGAAGGGAAGCAAGAGCCCTTCAGTGAACAGAAAATCTATTTTCTCTGACAGGTGTTTTCAAGCAATCCCACACCACCCACTAAGTAGGTTTTGTACAGAGGTTAATGAGAGATTTTTTAATTTAGTAGACATTGAATTCAAAGTCTAATTTGAGATGTTTTGCAATGCTTAGGTTTTTTAATAAGTGTACTGATAACTAGGACTAGAGAAATTCTGTCAATTTTGAAAGCAAAAAACACTATTGGAGAGGCAATTCATAGTAGTCAAGACAAGCAGAGCATCGCACACTCCCCTGAATGCAGTCACCCACCCCCTCCCACTTTACATCCTAAGAAAGGTTTCAAATAAATGTATGTATATAACAATAAATGAGAGAAACAGGCAGAGCTTGACAGCTCCACATACCCCTTTAGATAACATTGACCCTGTTTCTACTGACTAAACATTAAGTATCTCTGGGAGTGTTCTTCGTAGCGCAAGACTGCATTATGTAGACGAAGCAATTTCAGCGATACACCACAAGGTGACAGTATTGTGTTACATTTTCAGATGTATGTCTTACCAGCTATTTCTTGCAGTCGATCCTCATCCATGTTGGGGTCAAAGTCGCTGCCCAGCACGTCCGTGCTCCAGGTTTCACTCACAGTCTCTGAGATGTCCCGGTCATCTGTTAGACCCATCATGTCCCGGATCTCAAACTTTCGCAGTTTGTCATCGAGGTTGTCCTGAGTGGTGGCTGTAGGACAGATATAATGTCAGTGCAATCCAGGCTAAATGGGTGCATTCCCACCCATAATGATTCTGGTGATAAACAGCACGGTTAGAACCAGCGCCTGACGAAGTGCTTCAGAGGCTGGGAGAGTTTCTGTGAGAGGGGCCTTAATCATAAATAAAAAAAAAAAACACTCTTAATCTTCACAAAATAAATATACACAACCCACCCTGTTCATGCTCCAGTAGTTGTAGCGCCTCCACTCCATTGCTCCCTGACGGTCCAGCACCCAGCTCTGACACAGACTCTCCCTCCAGGTCCAGAGAGGACACGGAGTTGGACCGGTTGGACGGACCTGTGCAAAAAACAGAACACATCAATGTAGATGAAACTAAAATGCAGCTACACAGAGCCTGATTTCTTTAGACAATGTAGCTGTGGGGCACAGTAGCTTCTTTAAGGGCTTACAGCAAAGACAAAAAGGCTATCAAAACTAAAAATTCCAAAACAACCACAATGTCATGTGGATCACACAGGACAACTCACTCACCTGATAGCTCTGCAAACTGCTTCCGTTAGGAATATGTGGCATCAGACAATGTGACTGGCATTTCAGAAATGTAACAATCCCACAGGTGGTTTGCTGGAGATTTAAATTGGGTCACCAACAAGTCTGACTTCACACTTTTTGTTTTTCCATCAACAGCTCTGCTGTTAGATCTGTTCTTGTGTTATTGGCCACGGCACTTTTGGGAGGTGTCTGGGATTGAGATTACTCCACAATGGGGTTATTCTACCTCTCCTGCAGCTGGCCACATTACATGAAGTAGTCTAAACAACTTGGCAAGCAGAAAATCGAGTGTATTTGCCGTGTGTGTGCTGTGTGAGCTGTGGATACTAGCAATATGCTAGGTGAGGAAGTAAAATGCAAACTCTCCAAAAAACTCAATTCTGTATGAAAAGTGATATTACTCCTACACAGTTCACCATTTATGGATATAAACACACGATAATTAAAGCTGACAGGCTGCACCACCCTCAGTCATCGTTTAATTTCAAATCAAACAACTTGGAGCTCATCCAACGAGATGACTGAGCGTATGTGTGCCCAAGCCGCCACAGGTAGTCGCTAGACCGCGGCAAGGCCAGGGAATGCAACCATCCTAAAATACTAACCCTGAATACCCAGACTGTGGTTGAACATTGCACCAGCCCTCCTTGGGATTTGATCCATGGTCTTAGAACGAAGCAGATAATTGTGAGATAGTCACATTACTGCTATGCAGGGGTGCACAGAGGTACATGAAGAAACTTTCAAACATGCACAAATGTTTATGTAATGGCCACATTGTGTGAGTAGGAAAGGCAGGCTATATTAGAATACTGACCCTCTGAGATGCCCTCCAGGTTGTCACTGCAAAGGGAGAAACGCAAAGTTTTGTCTGGCTTCCCATGAAGCTTGGTCTCATCTGCAGGAGTGTCTCCTTGCGCCCCATCAGCCAGTTGTATGGTCAGCACCTGAAGAAACAGCACCAGTTAGTTGTCAGGGCTCTCAGTGTAGGCTTTGAATAATGAAACATACATGTCATGTAAAAACAGAATTGATCGTTCATTTTGTCTGTGGTTTTGTTACGCTTGCCCTGCAATACTACACCATATACCATCCACTCTCTCGTTGGTTACCTCATTCTCTGACATCATCCCTGGAATAGTCTGGGGGCTGGTTCCTAGTGAGATAACTAGCACCTCCTCTGGCATCACCTCCTGCAAAGACTCCAGGGAGCTTGCCTCTGCCTCCCCCTGCTGTGACAGCTCGGTACGGCTACGACTGCGGGAGGCTGCTGGGTAAGCAAGGAGACAGACAAGGGATGAGCCATTCATCATGTAGTCAAAGTCAAGAAGAAAAGGAGAGGGGGAATGAAATGCTACTGAGATTCAATGGTGGCAAGGTCACTCATTAATGTTCACTAACAAGGTTTGGAGGGAACAAGAAACTAAACAGCTTTATTTACAAACACATTAACAAACAAAAGTATGCTATTTACTAAGTATAATCAACAAAAACACACCTACCTATACACAACTAAATACAGAAAGTTTCTTTGGTAAATGAATTACCTGTTAGTTGCTCCCAACCTGTTAGCTGCTCCCAACCTTTTAGTTATGCATTGTGATAGTTATTCCGGTAAATAGAAAGATGGACTTGTAGCATTAAATGATTAAGACAAATAATCATTTCTAATATAGACAGTATATTTTGGCTAAGCACTGTTGTGATAATCCCTGCAATGTAAATCCTAAAGTGTAAGACAAGTAGATACATTGCCGTGAGGAAGTAAGTATTTGGACAAAAGTGCATTTTATCCTTTTTTAAAACACTATAGACAGATTGAAGGTACCTTAAATGGAATACATCATTGACGTTATTTCCAGGACATAAATGTTTGCAGTTTTTAAATATGGGGGAGGGTGAATCATTTCCTAAACATGCATATTTTAAAACATGGGAAGACTGAGTAACTGTCACTGAAACTAAATGCATTACCAACTGAAATTGTATATTGTGAATTCCACTAATCTAAATGTGCTTGCTAAATAACAAAAAATGTACACCTTAAGTTTAGGGTGACAGTCCAAAAATGTACCATATGGCTACTGGCACAACATTTGCTCATCCCCACACTTCACAATCGATAGCAAAGTTTATAGCAGAGTACTGTTCAGTGTACTACAACACTTAAAAGCTGCGAAAATGATTAGTAAGCCACCAGCAAACGTGAAGCTAGGTTTGAAGGAGGATAGTCACTTGGCACAGACAAAAACAATTGGAAAATACATGTATCAAAGGAATAAGATATATGTTCTCCAACCCCATGAAAGAAATACAGGAAAAAGCTCAGCTCTGCCGTCCTTGAAACGGGAAAACACACAAAGTACTGAAAACGGGGCACAATCGTTTGTGTAACAGACTTTTTACAGACTCCCCCTTGTTAAATAGCGTAGTGGTAAGAGAAGCGGACCTGTAAACTAACCTTCAGTACCTACATTGGAGGAAGGCTGAAATAAAACAGTTTACGGTTATATTGCGACGGTTTCTGATATATTTTTGAAGTACGTATCGATGCATGCGTTTGGGGTCAGGATAGACAAACACATTTGCTGGCTACAACATACAGTAGTTACGTTATAGTAAGCCTCAACTAAAACTCTATACAGTCATATTGTGACTGTTTCTGGCATGGAAATGTTTATCTTCAGTCTTGCTAGCAATTGCTCAAGTCTTATGAATATTCCTTAGTAGTTAGTAGATACTACTATGCCTATTACTTGCTAATAAGCAGTTAAAACAGCCAGTGGCAAAAGCCATGCAGTTCATAGACACCATGGGGGAGTTGTTTAATAAGAAACGTTAGTCAGTTTTCACACAATGTTCAATGGTGCCTAGCCACTGTTGGAACGTGTAATACTGGTGTGTACTTGTTAAAGACAATGCCTTCCACGCGGAAGACCTAAGCTCGAATCAATTGACAGCAATGACATTTATTCATTTTATTTGTGGGCCGCAATAAAACTGTTTAAAGTTATACAGTATTGCGACTCTTTCTGGTAGATTTTGCAATTCTCTCACCTTTTAACTTCATGAAAAAGTTTATGGTCACCTTTATTGAGAGTTATTTTATCAATGTCATTTACACATGAAAGAATAAAGTTCTTATGCCATGAAATGAAATAGCTTTGGCAGACTTGCTAGCAATTGCTCAATTCTTATGACTACACCAGTAAGTTAATAGATACCAGTAAAGCCTATTATAGGCTAATATGCTGTGAACACAGCCAGTGGCCAACAACATACAGTCCATAGACCAACATTTCTTAATAAGTTTACCTCCAACACAAATAGCATCTATGAAATGTATGGCTTTTCCACAGGCCATTTTAACAGATTATCAGCCAGTAATAGTAGCTAACTTACTACATGAATTTAACACAGCCAAAGCTTTTTCACAGTGCAAAAAAAGTGTTTTTCTTTCATTTGTGAATGACATAGATACAATAAATATCAATATAGGTGACAATAACTGACTTCCGTCAAGTGAAAAGACGAGAGAATTGTGGGAACCCCTACTCTTTTACGGGCCAAGGGGTTTTAATCTATTTTATATTACCCCCAAAATCCTGCATGGATGCATACTATGAAAAACCACCAGAAATAGTCGCAATTTAAACAGTTTTATTAAAGGCTTACTATAACACAGCTACTGAAGGTTGTAGCCAGCAACGTTTTAGCCTATCCTGAACCAAAAGGCATGCACAGATGCGTACTTCAAAAATCCACCAGAAAAAGGCACAATAAACCTGTGAATAGTTTTATATCTGGCTTACTTTAACACAGCTACTGAAGGTGGGTAGTGACTCAGCAAGAGATATTCACAGCTTTTGGCCAGCTTCGCTTACGCAGTCTGTCAAATACATTAACTGTTCACTGTAAGAGTTTAAAAACTGTTTCTCACTCTAATTATTCATACTGATGCTTTGCAAGCCTTCAACAGAGACACTAAAGAAAGGAAATCTGGCACACAATGGTCAGCGATTGGAGGAATGTATATGGCTTCCTCCCAGCAGTTGGTGGACCAATCACATTCAGGATGTCATGCTGCCTCACCCACTTGCTGAGCCAATGTTGCTGATAATACACCAGACTGCTCATTTACAACGTATGAGTAATGAAAACAAAGCCTTTTGCAGGTCTCCAGTGAGGGGCCCCATTTGCCCAAAAGTATTTCTGTCTGAAAGCAGAGGAAAATGCAAACCACTTTGCATCATGGAAATTGAAAGAAAGTATATTTATCTGACAGCACAGCATGTATGTCAAGGAAATGTTAACTTCATAAATACTTTGTTATGATGATATTGACAGAGAGCATGGTTCAAGGCGTACGCAGGAATTTTCAAAGCATTACGAAATGCATGCTTCTCCATTCCATAGAACTTAGTGATGACATATTCTGCTTTTTTTTTTTCTAATTTAGGATAATAAATGACATCAAACTAGGAAATAAAAACAAAATCATGTTTAACCAAAAAAATGTAAAACAGATCAAAATACACGAGGGAACTCCGTCACAAGTTGAAAAAGCACTTCAGGTGACGACATCACAAAGCTGGTTGAGATAATGCCAAGAGTGTAAAAAGAAAGCATCAAGACAGTGTGGCTACTTCGAAGAATCTACAATATGAACGTTTATTTGTTTAACACTTTGTCTTTTTTGTATCTATATGATTCCATGTGTTAGCTCAGATTTGTTTTCACTATTATTCTACAATGTGGAAAACAGTAAAAGTGAACAAATACTCATGAGTAGGCGTCCAAACATTTGACTGGTCCGGTACTTTTCAGAGAGATCACTTAATTCCTCAAAAGCACTGTCAGTACATCCAATAATGTGGAAAAAATCACAACTGCATGCCAAACAGTGAAGCAGCCACACTCCACATAAGAATCAGCACAAAGCAGGCATATCATTCTAATGATATTCGATAGGATGACAACATATGTTGCTACACTGTCCTATGTATGGTTACAATGTATTGCTTTAAAACAGATAAGGATGTGAGATTCAAACAACAGCAAATCAAGACTAAAATGGCTCTGTTTTTGCCACAAGCAAGTCTTATTTCACATACATAAGATAACTAAAAACAAGCAGAAGCCACACAGGAATGGCAACAAAACATGACCAAAGTGCAAAGCTGGCATGGAGAAAAGAACATGGACAATAGCCCAACAATCATATGGAGCAGCTTTGGGTGTGCAGCGATACAGAAGCATGGCAGGTACAAGGAATGAACAGCAGGGGCCGACTGGGTGGTAAAAACACTTATAGGTATAGTAAACATCACAGGACTGCCATGATACCCACCAAAAGGGGTAACTAATGGAATGTGAGCAGACAGGGTGGTGGTTGTGGAGTCCCAGGACGTTGCTAACTGTTGTCCTGGTTAATCACAGGCAGCAAAGGAGAAAAGGAAAAAAGTTGGAGTGAAAAGTCATTATAGTGAATGAAAAGTGATAAAAGAGAATGTAATCAGTGAATGAAAACCAGTAAAACAACGGTGTAAATAGTAAAACTAGAATAAAGATTAGAATAACTTCACAAACAAAATTGGGGTTTTAAGCATGTTTTGTAATTTGAGACAAACCAAGTAACAATATTGCCAACTTTTTTAACTAACCTTCAAAGCCTGAACTTCATATTTTCACATCACTTTTGATTTCACTCCCCAACCTATTTTGATGGGTCAGTTATTTGTTGGTGGCTTTCTGCGAGTTTGTTTTGGATAATCATAAGTTATAATTTAAGGAATACATATTAGTTCCAAGTCAACTTTGAGTATATACCCCCGTGGGTGGCTATCCAGAACCACTTTTTCCCCACTCTGTTTTAGTTGGTTTACAGTGATTCCTTTGTTAATTATCATTTATTTGAGCAGCATATTTTGGTTTAGTAAGAAATGTAACACATCTTCTGAATCTGGAGGATAAGTGCTGCTAGTAGATAGTGACATTTTAAAATGGCCTAGCTTGGGCTTCATTATAAGTAGCAATTACAACAGGGAGGGAAATTGCCCAAGTATGAATCATAGACATGAACAATGTTAGCAAACTAACACAAGATTGGAAGTTGGGTATTTTTGGTATAACTGCTGCACATCAACAGCAATTAAAACCATTAGTCACAACTCGGGACAATCAACTTGAGTAGATTGTATGAAGAGCAGAAACATGGCAACATCATTCAAGTTTAAATGTATTGGATGGTGAGTCCAAAACATAGCAATCAGAAAACGTGACACTTGATCCCAAATGAAACAGCCTTTGTAAACATAAACCAAAAGTTAATTGGTTTGAATAGAAACAGAGCTTGAATTGTTTAAGTTCAGTATTGTGCATTTAATTATTAATTTTTTTATACTGAATTCCAGGCAATTTTTGTGACCCATTTATAAACTATGTTGAAGTCTCGATGAATGACATTTTGATAGCTATACAAAAAGGAACATCAGCTATCAAAATAAACCTAGCTGTCTTGAATAATATTTTTCAGCTAGAAAATTCTAAAATATGACAAGGATGTAAAATGTGCCAGTAACCGTTTTGTTTTTACCTAGTTTGTTAAAGGTAAAAATTGTACTATTAAAGTTACAAATGCAGCCTCTTAAATTCAAGTCACTTGGTTGCCATAAAGGCAAGTCATAATATTATAAACATTATATACATAAAATATTAGCCAGATTGTTGCACTTTAACAAATGATCAGCATAGTCTAGTTTCAATGGTCGTGACTAATTGGTCCAGGGTTGTTTACATGACTACTGTTGCAGAGTATATTTCTAATAAAGTTATGCATTTCTCCATCCAAACTAAAAGCAGGCAAATTACCTGCAGAACAGACCGAGCCCTTCGCTGGCTTCCTGTATAACAGGACACTTCTGAAGCAGTAATTATAACAGCAACAGCTACTTCATGAGTTCCTTATGACCATAAATTAACCAACATACAGTTGGTGCATGAATAGAGTAGTTCCAAAAGGAACACTAATTGATGCCATCATAAAAACACAAAAATTACTAAAACGCTATTAATAAGAAAAACAAGCACTGGAGATGAGCCAAATATTCAGCTTATCGAAACCTGTGAAACGCAGTGGTGGTATGTGTAGAGTAACAACCGCCAATGTTGAGGAGGTAGGTAGGTACCTATATTCCTGTTCTTCTTGTTGGCTGGGGTGGTGGCTGGGGAGAGCTGAGGGGTGTTGGAGGGGGTAAGCTCCAGACTGTTGCTCTTCACAGTGCAGGACTGAGGGACATTGGCCAGAAGGGTCTCGAGGAGCATGTGCTCCTCTTCCCGGAGGTGGTCCCCTGTCATCACACTCCGCACAAAGTCCACCTGAATACCATTCAAGTTCATTACTGCATTCATTTTGAAAATATTATTTTTTTACACATTCTAAATAAAAAAATGTTGTTAATTTCTATATTGTTCTAAACCTGTTGGCCAATGACAGGCCAAACTGTAATCCGTATCAGATGATTACTTAAAAATGACATTAACTCTTTGTTAGACTCGTGCATTGACTCTTCCTATATAGATAATCTGTTGAGTGATAACACCATTCTTAAGGTTGAGCTCCTGGTGCTTTCATATTTATGCGCTCCTTGCGGTCGGAACCAGCCAATAAATCCAACACACTAGGCAGGCAAGCCACGCAAGCAACTTCAAGGTAAATGGTCAATAGCAGGATAGAGGGCGCAAGCACGCAACAACAATGTGCGCGTTACCAAAGTAAATCGTTAAAAGATTCACTTTCAGCGAACTATGCTATTCAACCAAAAATCTCTTGCAGCAAGCGTTTTTATTGTTTTGTTCACATGCAAACAGATGCACGCAAGCTGACTAGAATCAAACACTATCTCAGGTGCAGCTGAATACTTCCAATCAGTAATTTTGGCTTAGAGTAGACGCAGGTGAGGTGAAGATTCTTTAGAAACTGAGCAGTAATATATGATGTTACTTTTCAAAAAAATGTTTATCATTACACAGACTACTCGATAATGTGCTTTATGGTGTAAAGAGATGGGGGTTGGCGGCTAAAATTATTAGCTGGTACATTTGGAAGGTGTCTGGCATATTTGCTGGTGAACCAAAAAGTGAAATGCTCTGAAATAGCTTAGGTTAACAATCTTCAGAATTGCAGCTTATTTAAACAAAATATTGCTTCCAAGAAAGAAGAGAAAATGAGAAGACATTGCAGAATTTCCTACACCACTAAACTGGTGCAGTGCTACACCACTGCTGAATCAAACCACTATGGCAAAACCTTTTATATTTTAGCTGAAGTGTGGGTGAGCAGAGTGTTTTTTGTTGCTGGCAGCTAAAGCGTTGGTCCCAAAGGGAAACTAAAGCCTTGGTCTCATTAATAATATTTTGTTTACTCAAAACATAATATTTTGGCCAAATATCGATAAAATACTGCATTACTTCCTACTTGTGATTCATTATTTAGAAAAATTAGACAGCATTGTCATTTGTGTTTTATGGTGTAATTAGGAAATTATTTCAGCTGTTAAAAATGTCAATTATACTATTTTGATAGACAAACAGTATATCTGAAGGCAGGGCATCCAAAGCATTTTATGACTATAGCTACCTAATATAACACCCCCCAGCTCTAAAATACTTCAGACAGACTGTCCAGACCTTTAATATAAACCTATTATTAAACAAAGGACAGATGAATTAACACAAAATGTTAATACGGATGATACATTTAATATACAATGTCGTAATGCCACTGTGAAAAAGTGAGTACCCTCTTAGGCTCAATAACTGGTTGTGTGACATTTTGATGCAGTGACTACTGCAGCTGCTACTATTCCCTTCAGTTGTTGGCCAAAATTATTCATAAATATTGCAATCATAAATATTGATCCACTCCTCTGTGTAACATGTGGGTTTAAAAGCATGAAGTGATTGTCAAAAACCTGCCAAATCACCTACATCATGCTTAAGTCTTCAAAATGGATCATTGTCTCACTAAATTACCCAGCTATGCTTCAGCTCAGGGAAAAATGGCCTGACATCCATCTGTTAGATTTTCACTTTTTATCAATTTCCCTTTTAAAACATGTTTCCATAGAAAATTATTCTAAGGATCTTGATGATCACCCTGGGACTGTTTGTCAAACTTGTCAACTTTTAGAAAGACATGGGTCTTGTTACGGTTGGCAATTAATAAACACTAAATTAAGAAAATAATACCACCATCAAGAATGCTGCTTGTAGTGCACTCGTTTGGGGATGCCATCATTAAACATGGCAACCATTGATTCAGAAAAATTGGGATCAGAAAGATTGTATCAGAATTCTTAAGGTTATAATTATCCAGACGTTAACTTATTTGGTTACTATGATGCCCATTGTCTAATGTTAGGTTTTGGGTGAGAATCTGATCGTTGTTGAAAAATCTGGCACAGAGAAATTTGTAAACGGTTAAAACACTTTTCCACAGCACATATAACCTTTATAAAGTTCTACATCAGTGAAATAAGTAACATACCAGACAGAGCAGCTGACTGTGCGTCATGTATGCCACAGTCCTGCTGAGGCCTTCAAGTAGGTTCATAGAGGACATGGGTGGTGTCTCCACAGTTCTCCCCCCAATGACCACATCCAGGAAGGCAGCTACACAGCTCTGATGCGAGACAATCAATCAGACAAGGTGACTTCATCCATAAGGCAAGAGGACTAATATTAAGAATGTAATAAAAGCAGCCACATGGGCTCCAGCATACCTTATCAAACTTGGCCAAACAGTTTTTCCGCCTGGGGTCTCCATCATCATCAGCCATTGCCAACTGTTGAAGAAGCTGCCCTACCTAAAATATACGACAATTATTAGAAAATATTACATTTACATTTCATAAATGCAGAATGTTCACATTACTGTAATCTGCTAATTCTAGCTGGCCATGCAATAAATAAAAAATACTAACAAAATGTTGTCACAGGACCAAACTAATTCAATGTGGCCTAGATGATCCACTGGTTTAAGAAGCTGCCTCTGGGGAACATTTATTGTTTCAACATGTGTTTGAATCCGGCTTACCAGACTTTCTACAAAAACTCATTCATCCTTCTATTTCCCGTCTAATAAAGGAAAAAAAACATGTAAAAAAGAAAACATGTTCAATATGCTGTAAGTTGGTAATTACAGAAGGGTTTCAAGCTTTCTGAGACATGATAATCATCTATTTCTTTACTGACAGTACTGAGCCATTAGAACTAAGAAAAACGAAGAAAACGAATCCATTGGCTATTGCACACAGCGTATTTCAAGGTAATTACCAGGGCTTGCAAGCAGCCATAGTTTTATCTGTTTTACTTACTCCTCTTACATGGTTTGAACAAGTATTAGATACACTGCTGATTTTGCAGGTTTTCCTACTTACAAAGCATTTAGAGGTCTCAAATTTTTACAAAAAATCTAAAATCCAGAAATCCAGAAAATCACATTGTATGATTTTTAAATAATGAACTAGCATTTTATTGCATGACATAATTATTTGATCACCTACAAACCAGTAAAAATTCCGTCTCTCACAGACCTGTTAGTTTTTCTTGGGATGGGCTACAGGACAATAGGCAAGCAGCTTGGTGAGAAGGCAACAACTGTTGGCGAAATTATTTGAAAATGGAATAAGTTCAAGATGACGGTCCCTCGGTCTGGGGATCCATGCAAGATCTCACCTCGTGGGGCATCAATGATCATGAGGAAGGTGAGGGATCAGACCAGAACTACACGGCAGGACCTGATCAATGACCTGAAGAGAGCTGGGACCACAGTCTCAAAGAAACACAGTCTCATTAGTAACACACAAAGCCGTCATGGATTAAAATCCTGCAATGCACGCAAGGTCGCCCTGCTCAAGCCAGCGAATGTCCAGGCTCGTCTGAAGTTTGCCACTGACCATTTGGATGATCCAGAGGAGGAATGGGAGAAGGGCATGTGGTCTGATGAGACAAATATTGAGCTTTTTTGTCTAAACTCCACTCGTCGTGTTTGGAGGAAGAAGAAGAATGAGTACCACCCAAAGAACACCATCCCAACCATGAAGTATGGAGGTGGAAACATCATTCTTTGGGGATGCTTTTCTGCAAAGAGGACAGGATGACTGCACCGTATTGAGGGGAGGATGGACGGGGCCATTTATAGCGAGATCGTGGCCAACCAGCTCCTTTCCTCAGTAAGAGCATTGAAGATGGGTTGTGGCTGGGTCTTCCAGCATGACAACAACCCGAAACACACAGCCAGGGCAACTAAGGAGTGGCTGCGTAAGAAGCATCTCAAGGTCCTGGAGTGGCCTAGCCAGTTTCCAGACCTGAACCCAATTGAAAATCTTTGGAGGGAGCTGAAAGTCCATATTGTCCAGTGACAGCCCCAAACCTGAGTGATCTGGAGAAGGTCTGTATGGAGGAGTGGGCCAAAATTCCTGCTGCAGTGTGTGCAAACCTGGTCAAGAACTACTGGACACATATGATCTCTGTAATTGCAAACAAAGGTTTCTGTACCAAATATTATGTTCTGCTTTTCTGATGTATCAAATAAGTTTTATGCAATAAAATGCAAATAAATTATTTATATCTCTAACAGTTGAAGTGTACCTATGATACAAATTACAGACCTCTACATGCTTTGTAAGTAGGAAAACCTGCAAAATCAGCAGTTTATCAAATACTTGTTCTCCCCACTGTAGATGAAATCAGGAATCTGATTGGATTTCAAACTGCCATCTGTTACATTGTTGAATAAGTGACTAGCACTGGGATGTCTGTTTTTGTTAAGAATGCCATAATGGCTAGACCTACTATAAAAATCTAATAAAATATTTAATTATTCTTCAGTTGACATAGCCATTTTGATCTTGTAAAAGCCTTCCATGATTGCACACTTGATAGCAACATGGCCTGTAAAGACAATTAATACAAATACAGCTTTCAATAACTCAGATCGCTAGATACATCCTATAATGCAATATCAAAATGCTAAATGAACCATGGAATCTCCATTTTATAACAATATCAAATGATAGCTAAGTAGAAATCCCAAATTAAGGGAAAAAATAGAGAGTTAATGTCTATGCATAAGAGTAGCATGAATTGGTTATTCACTCCACTAACCTGCATGAGGTTAAATCGGGCCACCTCGTTGATAGGGGCATCTGAGATGATTCCATACTGCTCAGGGTTGACTATGGCTGGGCAGATGAAACAGGTGAGCAGCAGGTCCGTGCACATGGTTCGAACCTCGCCAACCTCCAGCCGCTCCACACATGACAGTGTCTTGTACATCTGGGACACTATCCAGCGCAGGTTGTGGGGGAAGCAGTAGGTGTTCTGCTTCAGGTAGCCAATGAACTTGTTGACCAGCGTCACCAGCTTGGCCTCGTTAGCCTCTACAGCAGCAGCCACTTTCTGCCGGTAGCTCTCTGAGCCCTTCTCACCAAACAGACGCTCTTGCTGGGCTGGCGTGAAACGCTCCGTGACCTTGGAAGGGTCCGTCTCCAGGTGATCCTCATCTTCCACCAGAAGTTGCATGATGGGTTCGTGAAGGGTGGCAGTGAGGAAGAGCTTGGCCGAGTACAGCCCCTCAGAAAAAAGTTTGAAGAGGATGCTAAAAGCGCATGTGCCCCGCCGCAGGAGCCGCCGAGGATTGTCACTCTCCTTCAGCTCAAACTCCACCAAGTAGCGGAGGACCTGGAAGTGATGAAAACAGCAGCACCATTAAATTGAGTTTATTGGCCTATGGGGATATAAAAATTGTCCAACATTAGGGAGAAACTGGGGCATGATGACAAACCCTCAATCACTCCTATATTTATAGTACTGCATACACCCAGTCCCACACCTTAATGCCTTCAACAGAAATCATGAGGAAACAAATGTATCCAGTGTTCTTGGGCAGTACCGACAGGCAGGAGACGCACACGCACCGGGCCATCCACGTGACGCAAAAGAAAAACATAATTCATCAGACCAAACCACCTTCGTTCAGTGCTCCGTGGTCCAGTTCTGATGTTCACTGTAGGTGCTTTCGGCAGTGGACAGGGGTCAGCAGCTACGCAGCCCCATAAACAACAAACTGTGATGCAGTGTGTTGTCTCCTTTCTATCAGTACCAGCAATAACTTTTTCAGCTATTTGAGCTACAGTAGCTCATCTGTTGGATCAGACCACACAGGCCAGCCTTCGCTCCCCACGTGCTTTAATGAGCCTTGGTCGCCCATGACCCTGTGGTCAGTTAACCGCTTTTCCTTCCTTGGACCACTATTGATTAGGTACTGATAACTGCAGACCAGGAACACCCCTCAAAGTCTGCAATTTCATCTAGCCATCACAATTTAGCCCCTGCCAAAGTCACTCATAGCCTTACGCTTGCCTATTTTTCTTGCTTCTAACACATCAACTCTGAGGACAGAATGTTCACTAGCTGCCTAATATAGCCTACCCAAAGATTGGTGCCATGATAACGAGATTATCAGTGTTATTCACTGATATGGCTGATTGGTGTAAGATGCCATTTCAAATAAAATATCTGGAACAAAGCCATTACAATGTCATTATCAATATCATTACTAATGTAGCCCATCTACTTCACACCAAGGATCAATAAGATGTATAACACAAATAAATTGACATCAAGCCATGAATCCATATAAATCCATATAGAATATCAGAAGGATTTCCCAGCATTTAAAAAAATATTCGGGGATAATGTCACAGAGCAGCGGTGATCGAAATGCCTTCAAATCTGATGAAGATACATGACAATATTGCACACGTCCATTTTCACGTAGATAATCATTATCTCAGGAAGTTAATGAAATTGCATTAGTGGAGGGAGAGCAATGTAACCAGATTACACTGAACTGGCGCTAGCTAATACTAACAAAGAGGATTGATGGGAGTGCTGTGCTAATAGTTGTCTTTCTGGCAACTCGGCAGAGAAACTTTTAAACTGCGGTCATTGTTAATCTGTCAACAGTTCAGTCAAATAATTTACATAATTGGAAAAAAATTACACATTTCAATTTGAAGGAAAAGAGAAGACTACACACAATATTTATCAATGTATTCCAAATCCATCACCGTAAGTGTTGTGTTTATGATTGGCATCGCAATACCTTTACCCTACACAGTAAATCAATTACACATCGCGCTGAATTACATTTTTTTCTTCTAACTGAAACATATCCCATAGATAGCAAATAAAATTACGTGGAAAGGACTTGCTCATACAAGGAATAGTACGGAATGAGAGAGAAATCACCTGTCGAGGGCAGTAGAAACACGTTGAAAATCTTTACCCTTTATAAAATTGCATCTGGTTTTATAGCAGATGCGACAAACGCTTCCAAAAGAAAACATTGAACCTAACGTTAATAATGTCAAAATACATTTTATATATTTTTTATGTCAATCATGGGCAGTGGTTCACTTGAAATGAAATAAGTGCAGGAGATGTTCCATTTGATCATCGTGTCACGGCCCTAAAATTGTTGCCCTCAAATCACAGCAAAAACTGTCAGCCTATGTAAATCTAAATAAAAGGTTTCTCTGATCCACAGTTCTAAAATCTCCTACTAATAGGCTCTTCTATAAATACATTTTTAAAAATCACTGATATGTTAGGTATACAACTTCTATTAGCCCATTTATCTCAAGAGCTGCTAGATGTGTGGGCACTTGAGCTTATAGTTGATTTGGCTAAAATGTGGTTACAGTGCGTCTCGAATGGGCGCTATGAATATTATGTTTACAGTATGCATGCATTAATCAATAAAGGGCTCACCTGCAGCAGGTAGCTTTCGTCCTCCTGCATGATACAGTTGCCATACAGCGAGGTGAAGACAGTGTTAATGACACCCTGTGTGTGCTCCTGGTTCAACTTCTCCCCAGCCACCAGACAGGAGGCCACCAGCCGAGGGTTCTCACGTACCCGACCCAGGAACTCCCCATAGATGCTCTCCTGAAAGCCCAGAGTCTTGTAGCCATCCAGGAACTGCGTATCTTCTAGTACTTTGGCATGCTGGCAGCATTCAGCCGGAGAAGCCTCAGCACTAAGACAGATAGCTTTAATTACATTAACACCGCCACAAAACCTGTGCATACAAATAGGCAACAGAGGGCTGTTGACTTGTGGTTAGCGTCATACTGACACTGAAATGACTCCTAAAACTTCACAATCATGCTTAATATGGCATTCATTTTTTACTTGGATTTAACACAAACAACATTGAAACAACAGGACATTGAAATTTAAAAAAATATAAGATCTTATTTCAGGACTAATTAGTTAGTGGTTCACTATAGTTCATTAAAGATCCCCAGAGAGCAAAAAAATGACATAAATTTGAAAAATTGCTGGAATGTAAAGACATTTTACTCATGCAATTAATATTTTATTGATTGTTAACCATCAAAACAGTATACATTTTGGCTATAAGAAAACCTTTCCAACTTTGGAGAAAGTGCATTGACAGGGAAACCTTCCAAAAAGCATTGAAGATTTAATCAAAAATTTAAATGTAATGAAAGATAATGGTGTTTCCCCAGACAAAGACGAGATAATCATAAGACAAAAATTGAAGAAACTGACTAAATGCTTTTAGATTTAGTCAGATAAAATCTTAGTACTGTCAAAGCCAATGAGCAGTCTTTGGAAGTGATGCCAGAAAAGGTTCCATTATAAACTAGCAATTGACATTGATCACATACAATGTATATAGTAGCGTCCATAATCGATTGAGATCCCTTAATGTTATGGTTCCGCTGTGACAGAACATTTGTTTCGCACATAGATAATCATTACTTCAAACTTTTATCAAATTGCATTGGTGTGCAGGATCAATATAACCAGATACCCATTCAGTTGTGCTAGCTCGATTGTTCTCTCTGTGAGGGAGAGAGTTGTGTGCATAGAGAAACTGTCCAATAATTACTTCAATCAATTTATGAAGTTACACAAAATGTACAGTGGGGCAAAAAAGTATTTAGTCAGCCACCAATCGTGCAAGTTCTCCCACTTAAAAAGATGAGAAAGGCCTGTAATTTTCATCATAGGTATGCTTCAACTATGCTGACCTGGTGAGGATGAGGCGGTCAAGGTTGATCCTCTGCTGTTTGGTGATCCAAGCAGCACGGTACAGCCTCTCAGCTGTTTTCAGCACATCCCCATTGAGCCGCTGGATCAACTGTTTCTCTGAAGCTACATACAGCCGCTCCTGTTTCAGGTGGTGGGCCAGAGTGTGGATGTCTGGCTTCACCATTTTTACCAGCTCGCACAGAGAGACAAGGGACTGCAGAAGAGTGAAAAAACAGATCAATCACACTGGGAAAAGGTAACGAGGACATAAGAAGAGGACATGAGTAGTATGACTAGACAGTCAAAGCTACTTATAACCAAAATCAGACAAAATTAATTACATGTCCATACATTCCCCGCTCATTCTGACACAAAAAGCTCCATTTTGTTGATGGCTGTTACAAATTGTGTTGTTATGAAAGCAGAACATTGACTTAAAGACAAGGGAAGAAGAGAGCGAAGTGGATGATCGAGGTAACTTCAGGAGAAATGTAGTACTGTCGAGTGTAACTTCCCGATTAACCCGTACTATGAGAGGCGAATACGTTTTACCCAAGGTTTGCCCTCACGGCAATTTACGCAGCATCTCTAAATTGCTCCGAGCAAGTTAACTCCATGTTACCCAACACAAGCACCGCCCATCCACCCACAAAAAGGCAGAATCATTGGGAAGACCCAATCAACATTGGCGCCCGGATAGTGAGAGGATCAATCCGCAAGTGCAAGTGTGTTTATAGTAGGGGCTGCACGATGAATCAAATTATAGTCGAAATAGGGATATTGGTATGTAAAATATCCAAATTGCATCTTGTGATTTTCAGCTTCCAAAAGAGGAAAATGTAATGCACTTTGCGCGAGGCAACGGGCTCCCGTTGCACATCCGTAATGAATGTTCTTGCGTGTGCAGTAGGTATTTTTGTAGACTACTTAAATACCTGGACTAATTTATTCAAATACTTGATGGTATGTCAATGTTAGTTTGTATTAACACTGAAACTGATAGGGAAGACACTTGCTTCAAGCTAGCGAGTGGCACCAAGTTATTGTCCAACAGACAACAGCATGGCTATTAAAAAACAAAAACATTTCGGTTTCAATGGCCAGGGGTCTCAATGCTCTCACCGTTGAACAGACAAGTGTGATTCACTTTGAGATATTTTGCCAGCGGACATTTCATGTATTCCATCCGCAACAGAATTTGAGAGTATTAGAGGCCCCTCACTATCTTGGTAATGTTTAAGACAATTTCTTAATACTAATTTCTCCATGGTGCTGACAGATATGTTATTTTAAAGAACATCTCCTGCAATAAAAAAAAAATCCTATTTCACCACATGCGTCACATCGTGACTCATCTAATAAAAATATGCAATGATTTTGGTCTAGAAAGCTATTTTGGCTAGCAATTATTCAAGGCATTATTGAAGGAGCAGCAGGGAAAAAGGGTAATGAGTAACAGCACATGTCATTTCTGGGCAATTCGTATTAGGTACACACAATGTCCACATCTCATACTACTGCACATCAAACATAAAAAGAAGAGAAATAGCCTAATTGAACATCTGGCAACTGATCGCAATTTCATCCGCAAGTAGAAAAACGTCTGACAAAATGAACGTGAAACTAAAAACAGAGGGTGTCCCATTTCCTCAGCATTAAATGACAAATTATTTTACTGAATTTCCTCCTGGCAATATATTATTTTGAGAAAGGACTGACAAATAATGACAGGTAATAGAATTATTTTGTTATATATTTTATATATTTTATACATAATAATGGTTATATCCCATTGGAAGACACATTCTAGCTTCAAATGTATGAAACCGTTCATAAAACCTGAAAAACAAACTGATCACATTCTTAGTAAGAAGTTATAAGAAAAAAACTGTCCTTGTTTTTAGCTTGCTCTATTACAAAACAGCAGTTGCTGCCTACAGTACACATTTAAGGTAATATCCCAACTGTGACTTCCAACATTTTCCAGGTTTCTAAACAGTTCATTTATTAGGATTCTAACAAAAACTCCTGAATGAATATAGTATAATACATGACAAAGATAGAAGCAGAATGATTTGTTGAGTAGACCTACCAAATTGTGAGAAAGCAATGGACAAGGAAGGGGAACTCTAAAGCAGAAGAAAAACTCTGTAGGTGTAGGGGAAAGGCACAGTAAGAGGTCTGAGATAAAAATAATGGTAGTTACTAATATGTAAGATAGAAATTAAAATCTCAGTCTCAATTGCTCTGTACTAGATTATTTTGCTCAGAAAAGGCTTGTGAATCAGAAGCAGCCAAAAAAACCATTTATGAATCTCACCACACAAACACAGTCCAAAACATCCCGACAGTTGAACATGCAACAAAAACCATTTTAACAATAACCAGAAGAATCATCACAATATCTCAAATAAACCTTTCAATTTAGGCTTGCACCAGAGGTAACCATCAAAGCTCAAGTTTCACAGGTTTACACTACTGTTCATGCCCTAAAAAATCATTAACTATTTAGAACCTATTGAGAATATCACATAACGTACTTAAAGCAATTTCTATAGAGAGAAATGAATCCCATTTTCACTTCCACATTAGAGGCAGTAGGATTATCTGCATGAGAAGGTTAATGACTCCTGTATACATTCTGAACTATATGTGGTTCTGTAGACCAGTGTTTCCCAACCCTGCTCCTGGAGGCACACTGCCCTGCATGTTTTAGATCTCTCCCTGCTCGATCACACCTGATTGAAAGGATTAGCTCATTATCAATTCCTTGATTAGGTACATCAGGTGCCTTAGGGCTGGGAGAGATCTAAAACATGCAGGGTAGTGTGCCTCCAATAGCAGGGTAGGGAAACACTGCAGTAGACCACATAATTGGCTAGAACTAGCGTTGGGGCAAATCCCAATTGCTTGACAGACAAAGTTAATTCACTAAAGTATTGGTCAACTCAGACATTTTAAGTCAAGCAGACTAACTTAAAATGTTCTTTCAAGACACAATCTGACTTACAAAGTCCATAACACTAGGCTAGTGGTCCTCAAAGCTGGTGGGTATGAGATTGTTTGGAGCAATTCTTGTGACTAAGTGAATTAAATCATTTACAAGGTTATCTATAAAGCAGAGGCGAAAATCTGATATCAGGTTTGGATGGGACAATTACATAAACATTTCTCAACAGCTGTAATACTGTTTCAACTTTCACTATCGGTTTGCTTGCTGCTGTAGCTCTGCAAATTCAGCTGTTAAGTATGTGAACCCTACAGTACCAACATAAAATGAATTTACTGATCTAGTCCACGTTAGCCATGTGCATTGAGTACGTTTCAGATGGTAGACATGAACACTGTCACCTTGCCAGATAAGGAACACTACACACACTGCATTGCAAGCTTCTTTCATTGACTTCAATTAAACCATCTTAAGGTAGCGTGTCCCAATCGGTCCCAATACTGGCATACTTTACTTTTACTAGTAATTTACTTTTTGGCTCACCTGCCAAGGGGACTGGTAGATGATGAAAATAATTTTAAAAAAAACAGGCAAGCCTAGTTCAGCCAGCCCGCAATAGAAAGTGTTGCCATCTGAAGATTCAAACCCAGGTCGCCCATGTGAAAGGCTGTGTCGTTAACCACTACACCACAGAGCTGTACATTTCCCGGCTGTCAGTATAGCCTCTTGACTGACAACAAGCATCCGTATATCCTGAACAAATCCTCTTTGCCACTGGCTGTTTCAAAGGCAATAACTAACATTTTCTTCAAGTGAAAAGACGAGAGAATCGTGGAATCTACCAAACATAATTCATAAATGTCATTGCTCTCAACAGATTTGAACTTCCTTATTAAGTTTACCTCCACCACAAATAGCGTCTATGAACTGTATAGCTTTTGTAACTGGCCGTTTTAACAGTGTATTAGCCAGTAAGAGGCTTT
>JACXGJ010005191.1:0-40348 GCA_016801105.1 Esox niger
ACTCCTCCACCCTCAGTCCCCACTGCCCTACATACACTCCTCCACCCTACATACACTCCACACACAAAGATAGTCCCCCATCTCAGCCCTTCACAAGGCAGCCCCTACTTTAGATTACAGGAGAGAATAATTTAAAAAGCAACTTAACGGACAAGTATATAAATAAAAATAGGAAGAGTCGGGCGAGGAAGCTGACAGGCATGAAAATGACAGAGGGGGGCTGTATGTTATCTATCCACAGAGAAGAGATTACTCTGGAGCTAAGCAAGTGTGTTTACCCTTGCGTTCTGATCAAACACTTGTGTGTAATTGGCTCCCTGTTGTCGTGACGACCCTGCTGGTTAGAATGTCTGTGACGGCTGAGGATTGGAAGAGGTCAGAGAGGGCAGCACTGACAAGTACATGAGACAGAGACACATAACCCCCACACATAACATACCAGTATGACAAATTCAAGCGCAAAAGCTTTACCAAAACCCTAAATACTGAGCCTTAAGAGTATGGCATGTATGTGTGTATGTATACATGTGTTTGTTTGCGAAGTCGTCAAGGAATGTAGAGACATTCCTTGACGACCCTACATTAAGCAAAGGGGGTTTGGTTAATGGATTAGGTTAAGATTTAGGGTTGGGGTAAGGGTTAGAGTGGGGGAAGATATGTCATTACAGTTCCTTAATAGTACAGGAAATCAAAACTGCATGCACGGACGTGTCAGAGCTTCTGTTAGCCAGCTATAGCCGGCTGTCGGACAATAAAAAACTTTAAAGTATTGGCTGCCGGCCAAATTGTCTGGAAGAATTGTAATGCCTCCAAAACATCTGAACTGCCTTCTAAGTCCTACATAAGGGACCCTAACAGTGGGAAACTCACAGAAGATCACCTTATTAACCTGATCTGTACTATGCCCATGGTGAATGGACTCTGCCCAAAACCAAATTAAGACAGCTTCAAGAACTAGTCTTCAGGTGGAAAACATAGCCAGGCTGATGTGCATTGCAAGCTGCTCCAGGGAGTTGGACAGTCTTGATTTCCCAACAGCAGTAGCTCACTTTGAGCAGGCCAAGATCTGCCACTGACATGCTCCACTGATATGTCAAACAAGCAGCCGCCGTGAAAACGAAGCACTCATCTTTTCCCATATTGTATTTATTACGGTTTATGCCAAAACTCTATTTCTCTATTATGCAATGGAAAATGTTTTGCTCTCCAATAAAATCTGTTTTCATAAGAACATAATTTCCCCTTTGTTTTATCAGACAAACATCTTGGCTAACACTTGAAAACAATTCCATAGAACTAACAGAATTTTAATTGGTTCACAGTGCTGTAGGTCAAATGTGTTTAGTACAATACCCAAATGTGCCGGGAATATAAAATACTGGCTGCATTGTCCGGACAGAAGACCCGATGCATTTGTATATAATTGCACACTGTTGCTTTGTCACCATTCCTAGAGGAAGGAAACAAAATACTACTAATGTCAAAAACATTGCGAGTCTTGCAGCTGGGTTTGTGTGACTGTTACAAAGACCCTGGACTCAGAGACAGAGTGATTACTGGAGAGAGTTGGGGCATGGTTCTCTGGGTCTGTTTTGGTGGGTTTCTGTGCTGCTTCAGTCTCACACAAATGCGGCTCTACTGAAATGAAATCAGACAAGCATCAAATAATCTCAACACACACACATTACCTGTTCAGAGATCTAGCACAAAGGAATGCAACCGTTGACTGGTGCGCACCCGTGTGTGTGTGTGTGTGTGTGTGTGTGTGTGTGTTTTTATGGTCATGCCTTTGCGCCATGTTTTTGGAAGCAAACATGTGTTGCTCCCAACCCTAACCCTTGTACATGTAAAATAACGATGTACTGTATCTATATACAGTCTGTGACAGGGCTTTCCACGTGTAATGGCTTGGTGCGTAGGGCCATGAGAGCCTGTGGAGCCCGGCGGACCAAGAAACAGACAGGGCTTTGTGGGAGTGGAGGGGGCCAGAACTCTCCTCCCTCCAGACCACCTTTTTAGACAGCCTCCTTGTGTGACTGGGCCTTTGTGTGCATATACAGTGTATGACAACCAGACCTGGGTTCAAATGTTTGATTCACTGCAATGACTTTTAAAGACAAAGTCAGTTGTAGCAGGTTGTTGAATATCGGAATACATTTGGAACTACACATGGAATGTTACTGGGCAAAAACTCAAACAGAAAAAAATATTTAAAAGACAATCAAACACATAGGTATTTGAACCCAGATCTGGTGACATGTGTCTACAGCAGTCATCTCCACCTCTTCCCTTCCTCCTCCATACTAAGACCGGGTCCTTATTTGAGCTTCAACACACGTGCCCCACTGGTAGGCAGGGTCTGCTGTTGCCATGGCAAACGGTGAGCCGGAGTGTGAATGTGTGTGGAGGGGTACTGGGCCCATTTGCTGGGGTAGAAGCTAGTTGTAACATTAGCTGGCAGGAAATAACCCCTCGTATTTATAGTCCATTCCCCTTCTCTCTGTGTCTAGGGCGAGGGGATAGTCAGCAGATGATTATGTTGTCCTCTGTTAGGCAATCTACACAGTGACAAAAACGTCTTACTATATTTAAACATCATGTGTGCATAGTACGGGGAGCAACAAGCAAGGCAACATGCCAAATGATCCATACCCACATTTCCCTACCTATGTGGAGACCATAATCTTCATATTTAAAACTTACCGTATTTGGTAGTTTACGCAAGAGAAAAATGAAGATTTGTCAGTATAATGACTGAGAATTGAGAAAATAAACAAGCTACATAAAATATTCCAAAATGTTCTGAAGGGTTTATTAATATCCTCAAAAATAAGTGCATACAATCCCTCCTCCCACACCTGGGGATATTTTATACTCTTTGTATCGAGTTCTTTCACAAACAACTTCATTTACAAGAGCGAAATTAGTGCTTTCTAATAAAAGGAACAATTATAACATACAAATTAAAATGCTATTTAAGCATTATTATTAATGCTGGAATATAAAAACTACGTGTTCTAAAGGCCTACTAATGACTTTGCCCATGTCTACTGGTTTCCCTTAAACTGTTGACCTGAAACTGAAAAACTACTCAGAAGGGAAGGAAGTGCTTTTCTTTCACACCACAGATTAAAACATTTCATATGTTCATGACTTCCTGCAAAGCAGTAAGACTGTGAATAAAACAGTCAGAAAGTAGCCTAACTGGAAACAAATCTCCCCTCTTGCAAGTTCTTCAGCAAGTTCTTCAGCATGAATTTATAATCGAGAGAAAACTGAATGTCTCCAACACAGATTGGTCCATGGGAGGTTTCAATATTGGATGTGCCTGATTCAGTGTTACAACAAACAGTCTCAACATAAGTCATACACAAGCATACCCAGCTTGCATTCACCAGAGGGCAGCTCATTGCTGATCCATTGAAATTGTCTTCTTATTTGCTAAAATGGATCATCGTCATAATAAATGTATTTTCATTACAGAAGGCATTAAAAAGCTGATTCATTTAGGAACAAAAATATCCAACCCTATGTGCTTGTGTGTCTGTCAGGCAGTGAATCTGGGATAGTAAAAAGCAGGCTCTCACCCTTACCAACTTGTCCCAACTTTCGATTATCATATGTCGCTGATGAAATTGAAATTGAGAATTCCAGAGAGTGGTGAGAAGATCAATGGACCTCTCAACTTTAGGGATACCGTTTTAACTGGATTGAAGCAATTTATGTCGTCATTTTAAATAAAATGTACATGAAATTCAATTGCATTGAAGTCCCTCTGAAGTTAACCTTGGGAAGATAAACAACACAAGTTACATTCTAGTCCTAAAAAAGTCAGGAAATCTTGGTAGAAAGGACATTGAAGGAATACTGTTGGGGACCGATGGGAAGCAGCACGATGATAAAGTACAGGCTGAAGTATTATTCAGCAGGTACTTTTCAAAATTACAAACAAATGCATCACACCTATACATTTTGTGCAGAAGTGCAAAAATTCTAAAAGAAAATGGTGCCTTATTGGATTCCACTTTGTTATTGACAGCCACTGGAGGGTCTAATGAGCACATAAACATACACATTTTAGATTTTCTATCTTGTTGGACTGGGGATGCAGAGGCTGTACACAAACCACAGACCATCTGCCTCACGACTCTCATCCTTGATACTTTCGCTCCCTCAAATGCAGGACACTTGTGCAAATGGCAGAGTTGCTCATTAATTTGTAAATAAAGGTCTAGGGAATGGGAATAATTTAGGATTAAACAAATGGGTAAAAGCCTGAATGCATGCGATAAATGTTCATAAAAGAGAATAGGCCAAAAGAAACTGGTAGCACTGAAAGCATTGAAACTGGTAGCAGTGTAACGTATAATAGCTGAATCTCAAGGCTAATATAGGCTCTTTATCAATTGGTCACTTGCTGAAGTGTTTAATAGTGATCACTCAAACCTGCAAATGCTTTGAGAAAAAAAAAAGTATTAACTATCAATATTCTAAAATTCTAAATCAATTTGTAAGCATTGTCCTATCACAGCAGACTCACTATAAAGGATTGACAGGGACAGACATTGAAAAAGGTATAGGTAGATGAAGTGATTCCATGAACTTCTTCATTTTTGTTAGACTGCCTACTGACAGCTAATGTTACTGACAAACAGGGATTTTATTTCCCAGCCATCAGTCCATAAACTCAACGTATTAAAATGCAAAATGCCAGCTAGCTACCGTTCTATATTGAAATGGCTTAAGTGGACAAAGAAACATTACAGCAATCATTCAGGTCAGAACAGGCAGTTGCAGCTCTTTAAAAACAGTTTTCAACTTAAATGCGAGTTTAGAATGTAATGCCCAAAAACAATGCTTAAGTACTTTGTTGATAAGTCTACTGATCTATCCCCAAAAGGTGGGCATGTCAGCAATCAACTATTGAACTATTCAGTAAAGAAAAATGTAGATCATGAAGTCACATGGTGACATTTTCTAAGAATTGAAAGTGGTCAATCATTATAGACCTGCACTTTATTAACAATGCATTATTGGACTAATATAAAAATATATTCTGAGTTAAATATTGCATTAATAGTTATTAATTTCCATTGTTGGACAAAACTAGCTCCAACATAAGGCGGATGTGACATGACTACACAGGCGGATGACTACACAGAAAAAAGGACTACAATCTCAGTGTACACAACATACAAACACTAATTAGAATACACTAAGTAGTGCCCGCCCCATTCTTAAAAGGGCTAATTACTCACACCACCAGAGCTTGTTAATTCTCACAAGGCAAAACGTGTGTGCGAGCGTGTTTTTGAACCTGGAGGTCTGTATATTAAAGAAACAGGATTCTCCTCCTCCTTGCCTTTCAGCACCACTTATGGTTCATTATCACAGTCCAGTGTGGGTTTTCTCTGGCTAACCTGCTGCGTGTTTGAGGAATTGAAATGGATCTTCAGAATATGCTATTGTGGAGTTGTGCAATAGGTTAAGAGGTTCTGGAAAGTAGGCTTTAAATATATACGACGGGTCCAAAAACATAAAAAAATTCAATATAGACATTGTTAATGTTGTAAATGACTATAGTAGCTGGAAACGGCAGATGTTTTATGGAATATCTACATAGGCTCATTATCAGCAACCATCACTCCTGTGTTCCAATGGCACGTTGTGTTTGCTAATCCAAGTTAATCATAAAAGGCTAATTAGAAAATCCTTTTGCAATTATGTTAGCACAGCTGAATACTGTTGCACTAATAAAAAAATAAAAACGTCCTTTAGAAGTGAGATTCGATTACAGGCTCAAAATGTCCAGAAACAAAGAAGTTTCTTCTGAAACTCCCCAGTCTATTCTTGTTCTGAGAAATGAAGGCTATTCCATGTGAGAATGTGCCAAGACACTGAAGATCTCCTACAACGCTTTGTATTACTCTCCACAAAGAACAACGCAAACTGGTTCTAATGAGACTAAAAAGAGGAGTGGGAGGCTCCGGTTCGCAACAGAGCAAGAAGACAAATACGATAGATTGTCTAGTTTGAGAAAGCTCACAGGTCCTTAACTGGCAACTTATTTAGTAAATAGTACCTGCAAAAATCAACTAGGGCAGAGTTGAAAAAGCTATAAAAGTCTGAGATTTGTACAGGTTTAAAGGGATCACTCCAGTTAGCAATGCCAAGCCCTACCCTGTGGACGGTGCTTATTTGGAGCCAGTTTCCTCTAACAGGACAATCACCCAAAGCACAGCTCCAAACTATTCAAGAACAGCTGCTATTCTGTCTATAATGGAGTGGCCAGCACGGTCACCTGATCTCAACCCTATTGAGCTGTTGTGGGAGCAGATTGACTGTATGGTGCGTATGAGGTACCCAACCAGCCAATCCAACTTGTGGGAGAAGCATCAGGAGGAATTAGCTGAAATCTCCTCAGATTACCTCAACAAATTGACAACCACACAGAACAGAATATTAAACCCAACACTTATTGTGGCCAGCCTAATGCATACCTTTAAAATACTCATACTGTCTGATCAGCATCTTGATATGCCACACATGTGAGGTGGATGGATTATCTAGGCAGAGGAGAAGTGCTCACTAACACAGATTTAGACAGATTTGTCAACAATATTTGAGAGAAATAGGACGTTTCTGTACATTGAGAAAGTCTTAGATCTTTGAGTTCAGCTCATGATAAACGGAGGAAAAAACAAAAGTGTTGCGTTTATAATTTTGTTCAGAGTAGAATGCCGAAGGTCTGCAAGGGTTAAATTCCTACAAATGTTGGAAGGGCACAGTAATTATTTCAATTACTAACCTTGTAAATTACTATATTTCCTATTCATTTTACTGTATTTTCTATTCAATCAAGGACTAAGTGACCCCAAACATTTGAACAGTAGTGTATAGTACCAGACAGAGTGTGTGTATATGTGCTAGTCCTGAAAAGCCTTGAAAACATGAATACATGTGTTACCTTCGTAGATAGGACTTTAAAGGTGCTCTGTTGTGGAACGATTGGATGCAGCAGGTTAATGTTCAGGCTGAAGTCCTCCCCTGAAGGCAGCTTCACTACCGCCGACAACTAGAAAGACAAACCCCAACACACACATTTTATACAAAAAGACAGACAGACCGACCAACAGACCGACCGACACATTTCATCTACTGCAGACTAGAGGAGGTGGGTATGGGGAGGGGCTGAAATTCACCCTGAGGGGTTTTGTGCTGGTCTTAGATCAGTTGAGTTTTCTTAATCTAAATAATATTGGGTATTTAGACTTGGGAAGGGGTAAACTGTTCCAAGATCTGAGCTTACAGGACCCCTGGAGCTGTTGCTGGGCCCAAAGGGAGAGCGTGTGCGTGTCTGAACAACAGAAAAAGGGTGGGCGAGGGAAGAGACAGGAAGGGTGCGAGATGCGGAATCAGAAGTGTGTGTATCAGAGAGAGCAACTCTACCCCAGGGAAAACAACAACCCCCCCCTTCTGGATGACTGCCCCACTCTCACTCCAGATCTAGTATATCTATGTGCTACCACATCCCCATCTCATTTCAACCCTAATCACCCTACAGACATTCATTTTCAGCACAGATCAAACCTATACCTATTCACAGATTTGGTTCCTTGTTATTTACACCCTCACCCCCTCCTTTCAACATAAATATAATGAGAAGTGCAGACATGTCTAGAGATTCCTTCCTCAGTTGCTGTACTGCCGGCACTTCAAACACTGGAAGTCTACCTCTCTTCAAGAGCTTCTTACAGTGATTTGTGTGTGTGTGTGTGTGTGTGTGTGTGTGTACCTGTCGCTCATTAAAGTTGACATTGACCCCTTCCTTGGGAGCGTTTTTCACCATGATGGTGACGATTACTTGGGACTCAGTCTGGTACCAGTCATGCCTGAGAAAATACACACACTTAATGTACACACTGGTTGTCCCTGAAATGTAAGAATCCAGCAAGCTTGTCCTCAGACCTTCATATCGCTAAGCCTTTTTGCTTCTTATCAGACTAACAGCCCAAACAGGCATATTTGCTGCAATCTAATCACCTGGAGAAGAACACATTCTCCAGCCAACAATCATCATTGTCCTTGCAGGCACATAACCTGTCAAGAGGTAATGTAGCACTGTTCTACATCCCAGCAAACATTTTGCAACAACATTCAGATTTTGTTATTAAATGGAGGGCAGCACATTTTGCAATAACTGATGAAGGATACGAAGTTTAGTTATTAAAACATTTATACATCAATAATAATTTCTACGTAAATTCATACTAGTGCCAGATCTAGAGTGCAAGAACGGGCTGACACATCTGATGTTACATTTGCTCACTCTTTTGTTGTCATGTATCATATATCTACACAAAATGTATGAAACGGGTGTATTTAATTGGACTACATATAGTACAAGGACAGTTTTTTGGAAGCACATGCTCTGCCACTTTGGCTGGAAATCTTTAACAAAGTATTGTTAAAGATTTGATCAACCCAGATGGGTTTTTTTTTTTTATGTGTGCAGTATTTAGGTAAGACTGTGCCATTTGTTACGAAGTCATAAAGTTTACTTACTTAATTTGTGGCGTCAGAGTCTGCTTGGGCATCCAATCATCCCGTAAAGAGGAACATTACAATGTTAAAACAAACCCATTCACAAAATAGAAAGTCAGGTCTAACAGTGGACATAATATTTACCCTGTCCTATCAATCACAATGTGTTGTGTAAACATACTGGGATTCCAATAGATTGTAAACAACCTTAAAATACTCTTAACACATAAGAGCGAGACAAAAATGCAGTGTTGTTTTATACCTACAGTATATAGCCATACAGTACATTCGGAAAGTATTCAGAGGCCTTCACCTTCTCCACATATTGCGTTATGGATTTAATCTGTGTATATTTTGCTGATCAATATACAATGCCCCGTACTGACAAAGCAAAAACATGTTTCCAGAAAATGTGACAATTTTTGAAAACGAAAAATGCTAATATCTCATGGACATAGGTATTCAAAACCTTTCCCCTGACACTCCAAAATGAGCTCAGATGCCTCGTGCCCTCTGATCATCCTTGAGATGTCTCTAGCACTTGGATGGAGTCCAGCTGTGGCAAATTCAATTAATTCAACATGATTTAGAAAGGCACACACTTCAGAATGCATGTGAGAGCAAAAAACCAAGCCATGAAGACCAAGGAACTCGGTAGACATGCCAGATAGAAGTGACAAGATATTGACCTGGAAAAGGTACTAAAACAATGGCCAAAGCATTAAAATATCCCAGAAGCACAGTGGGCTCAATCATTGCAAAATGGAAGAAGTTTGGAACCAGTCTTCTTAGAGCCAGCCATCCAGCCAAACTAAGTAACAGGGCAAGACAGGCCCTGGTTAGGGAGATGACAGCGGAAAATAACGGCGCTGCACAGTTTCTCTGCAGAGATTGAAAGATCTGCCAAAAGGAAAACCAGGCCTTTATGGGAGAGTGGCTAAAGGGAAGCCTCTCCTGAGTATACGGCATATGATAGGCTGTCTGAAGTATTCTAAAAGTATTAGGGAGGAAATGAGCATGTCTGATGAAACCAAAGTTGAACAATTAGGCCCGAACGACAAGCACCCCCTCTAGGGAGCAGATAACCAACCTCTCATCACCTAGCTAATTCCATCAGTACAGAGAAGAATGGTGGTGGGAGCCTGCCACTATGGGGATGCTACACAGGGGCAAAATATGGAATCCAGAAGGCACACACAAACACAAACATGCAACATTAGGAAGCACACAGCCAAGATGACGCTGGCGGCTTTGGGATGAGACTGCAAATGTCCTTGAGTGGCCAAAACCAGGGCTTGAACCCTTATGCAGACCTGCTGAGACATGAATGCAGCTCATCGATGCTCCACATACAAGAACCTAATGGGGAGCCTGACTACTTATGCTCAAGAGATATTTACATTTTCTTACTTTTGAAAAAATTTGCACAAATATCAAATGTTTTTTTGCTTTGTCATTACGCAGTCTAGTGTATAGATTGCTAGCAGAAACTCTGGGATCAATTATAAATTAAGTATATAACATAAAACTCAGAGAAACTGAAGGGGTCTAAATGCTTTATGAAGGCACTTTACATTTAGCAATATAGTGGCTTAGGAAAGTATTCAGACCAATACCCTTTTACCAGATTGTGTTATTGACTAAATGTATAGAAATTTTTCCCGGCTGCTGCCTGACAGTTCAAGTAAGGCTTGTGAGATTGCAGTTGCCAGTCACATTTAGGCTAGTTGAGCAACATACACTATATACTATAAATTACTTATTGACAGCCGAAACAGAAGTTGTACTATATTACCAGTCAAATTTGACTAAGTCAACTGATTGTTGCAGCCCAGGTCAAGATCAGAATAAAATACAGGTTGGAAGTGGGCGTAAATGGCACTTGAGAGAACAATAATTTGGGTCTCAAGACAATGTTTTGCAATCCACTGGTCTATACATATACAAACACTTAAGCAATAACACGTCGAAATCTTTAAATAGATGTTTGTAAATTTGATCGAAACAGACAATATAGAATGTGCAGACAAAAATAACCCATGAATTTTAATCACCATTGCAACGCAGAAACATTCAAAGAAAACATCAAGCAATGTGAATACATATTAAACCCACTGCATTGATGTGCTCTGTAGCAGTTAGACCAACATACTGATGGCAACAGTGCCCCCATGAGACAGAGTGTGAAATTGAATGCTAGAACTGTGGAACAAGGTATACAGTAGGAAGATCCAACCTGGTTATTAGCAGTCACCTTGTTCTCCTTTCCATTCTGATTAGCCGCTGCAAGAGAGAAGAAACAGTATGACACCATCAGAACCCCTATTAACAGGCAATAACCACACTCACATGGACACAGGCACCTCCCAGGGAGATTTCCGGTGCAGTTTGTTTACCAGTCAGCCCATCTATGCCTATTAAAACCCCACGGAGGCCACACAGGCCTGATCTGTATTTACCAGTTCTAATGTCTGTTACATTATTCACTGCTTACATTAGAAAAGGAAGAGGGAACGCAGCAGCGAGAAAGCGCAAGAGGGGGGAGGGAGGGAGGGATGGGAGAAAAAGCAGAGGAAAGAGAGGGAGAGAGGAGATAAAAGAAAAGAGGGCATGGATGAGCTGGGATGAGACAGAGCATTAATGTTATCTAAATGAGGTCTCGTTCTAAAAGGGGGGCTGGTGTGCAGGCAAGTTTGGGTGCGTGTACACGTGTGAGTGTGCGATATCGCCATGTGAACACCCTGTTTTGATGCGCGTGAGCCGTCGGGCAGAAGGGCCTATTGGTTAACACGGTCGGCAGGGAACTCAATGGCTACGGCCAACGCAGGGTCATGGACAACAGAGGTGTGTGTGGGTTCTGTGTGCGTCTGACGAGCTGTTATTCGTGTTTACTTAGCTATGCATGGGAGTCATCTGGCGTTTTGTTCCCCTACACACGGATACATTATTAATGTGCTACAAAAAGGCCTCTGAGACAAACACACAACAAATGCAAGGATTTGCTCAAGCGCTTAATTATTGTAATTCATGCACCTTCATTTTATAAAGAGTAAAGTATGTACTACCACGTGTATGTAGTTTCATAGGCATTTCAAATAAGGAATATGGCATTCAAATAAGGAATATGTTCTAAAGTATGTTAGCATCCATACAGTACTAAGGTCCCCATTTCATCATGTGACACGCCACTGCGGCCATGGGCACACTAGAATATTCACCCTAAATACTTTCCCCCAAATAAATGAGTATGGCTGCTGCTGTCAGAGCCTGGGCGACAGATGGTTGCCTTTGACCGGGGAGTGGAACCGGCTACTGATACAAATTCCGAGAAGGTAGGTTATCAGGTATGTTTTATCTAGTACTGGGTCAGACACCTTTAGCTACAGAACAACCGGAACTTTTCGGACATTCCGCAGGGACGTTAATTAACGCGAAAGCAATGGTGTCACACAGAATAGACGGCTATACATTCATGCTGCAAACAGTCCTTTTCACCTCACCCCAAAAAAGCTGTACCGGGTGGGTCTGGGCAATGCAAGAACAATTACTGTTGCGTACAGGGTAGGCTTCCATTTTCTCCCTCATGAATTTCATAAAACTCCCCAGAACATGTAACAACTTGAGTCAGCCTTTAATACTGAAGGCATTGCAATTTTCCAGACATAGTATGAAGATAATCCATTAAATTGCACATCACTTTTCATTATTCTTGCAAAAAAAGTCTGTAGGTTGCCCGCCTCTGATGTACCCAGCAGCAAAGGTTCAACCCACTGCTCTTTCAGCAAAAACATTCACCTCAATCTTCCCCTAATGTTTGTATCCAATAAAACAAAAACAAATATTCTGTAGATTGCTAAGACTTCATACATTGCCAGTCCAAAATGTGCAAACACCTACTCATTCAAGGGTATTTCCACACTGCAGAACAGTGAAGATATCAAAACTATGAAATAACACATGGAATCATATGGTCACCTGGAAGGCTTTTCTATCAGTCTTGAAATAATTCCCACACAATGAGCACCTGTTGGTTGCTTTTCATTAGCTCTGCGGTCCAACTCACCTAAAATACTCTCACAATTGGGTTGAAATGTATTTTGATCTGTTAAATACATTTCTGGTTGCTACATGATTCTATGTGTTATTTCATAGTTTTGATGTCTCCACTACTATTCTACAATGTGGAAAATACAAAAAAAAAATCCCTTGAATGAAAAGTATGAATGAGTTGGTATGCCAATGTCCAAACACCATACATACATACATGCAAAGACTGGGGCTGTATGTGTGATATAAACTAAGGCCAATGTAGAGATAAAGGTAAGTACATTCTTGCCACTAATCGGGACACTGGTGCCCACACCAATGCTGACTACTGGTCAATGAGGGCAAGCGCTGTTCTCACCAATCACATTATAGGTAGTCTGTCAAAGCTACAAGAAAACATTTCAATAAGGTGTAGTATTCATTCAATAACACACTAGTGAGTACAGCACAAAACTTCCTTGAAACCACAAAAAACAATTTTAGGAGGACTGCAGCAATGATTCATACTGGGACAGAACCATAGGCTCTGCAATGGACACAGGCACAAATCAGAGAGTTTTCAATTATAAAACATATAACTGAGTCTGAGTATAAAACCCTTAGTCAATTCTGGTTGACTAATTGGGGTACTACAAACAAAAACCTTTCTTCGAAAAGCTGATTTTTCTCACACAGCAGATGCCAACAGGATGTATTTGTCTGTAGCACCATGAACAGAATGCCAGTATGTTGGCTTTGCATAGCAAGTCATAGAGCTGCAATTTATTGTCGATAGTAGTGTGAGGTGCCGGAGTGGTGTACCTAATTAACGGCAACTGTATGTACTTAGTTTTTGAGACCACAGCTCCAATCTGGTCTGGCCTCCTAGGAGGCCAGCCAGGCTTGGTTCAAGAGGCAAGTCTTGAACATGCCTCTTGAACCAAGTACATACTTAAATGTACTAAATATATTTTTCCAAATGGAGAAAGTTTCTCTGTTGAGGTAATTGGTAACGGTTATTGTAGGCCTTTTTCGGACAGTTATATTATCAACTTGAAAATCAAATATACCAACACTAATTCTGACAACATAATTTTATTTAGTCCAAGTTAGAACACAATTTAAAAGACAGAGAATGCAAGCATTGTCACTTCCACTGAATCTTACGAAACCTTTTTAATGTTACTTTTTTATCAGATAAGTATTCTCAGAACAGATTCTTATTTACAGCAATGTCCTGTAAGAAACATGGGATGGACAGCCTTGCTCAGTATTTTTACACCTTGTCGGTTGAGGGATTAGAATCACCAACTCTTTTGTTGACTTTGATCATGAGGGTACCCTTTCATTATTATTGGGTTACTGTCTATTTTAACATAAACTGAGGGCAGTTCAGGTACATCAAGCATGCTGTGTGAACAGAGCTCAGAACCTGGAGATAAACTGGGGCAAAGTTTCACATGGCATTTCAGATGAAGGATATAAAATAGTTAATGTCTTCAAGACAACAGATTCTACTTACTCCCCATTATCTCCTCACAGCATTTGATCCATGTTTGGAAAGTGTTATCTGAAACTGTAAAGCAGAGGGAGACCACATTGTTAGAGGTTAAAAACCTAAAGAGAAACTACCTATATACAGCTCCAGAAGAAATCTGATTGGCAAAAGCTAAAAAGTTTTTTTTTAGGTTTGTAATCAGTGACTTGGTTCATTTCTAAAACTCAGTCTGATGACTTTTTCAATCCTTTAAAACCCCAGGAAGATACTACTTTTTTAGCTATGGTGGCTGAAAGATCCAAACAAATGAATTGCAGTGAATGGAAGAAATATTATTTTACCGGTCGGCTGTCTTTAATGTTAGAGATATAGATAATACCTTATTTTTTTGGTCTCTTCATTTTTCTGGAGATGTATATATAGTTCAAATTCTGTAGACGTATACATAAGATTCTAATAAAAGGCTACAAGGTGTTACTGCAATTTTAATGCCGATAATATATTTTGCTTTTCAAGTTACAAGAACATGAAATGTAAGTATATGGGCTACCAGTTGATTTGGAATTAAGTTGGTAAAAAGAACCAGGCCCCTGTGGCCTCCAAAATGTCTCTCCAGTAGGCCTCACCGTCCAGACTGTGTCCATGAGTAAAGGCAGCATGTGATGACTCAAAGTGCTTCAGGTGGTACTCTGCAATTCTGCAGGGCAAAAGATTAGTAAAAATGTAGTTACCAGTCTTTTTATGTGAGTGGTTACAGATGTGCAACAGAAATGATAAGCATGATTCGCCTGATATTCTACCTTGTTTGAAATCTGTAATTTTATGTTATTAGTTGAACGAACCAATGTAATTCAGTTTGATGAGATTTGATGCAATAACATAAGTAGCATGAACACAAATTTCTATTTTAAATGAAAATCTTTTTCTGATGATCTCTGATCCAGGGATCCTCTGAGATCAGTGCTCCCTCAACAAAATGAGGGAAAACCCAATAGATTAAATAAGTTATCCTCACATGGTTATGAAGGTAGACTAGTCCAATACAAGCGGTCTTATTCTGAAGACAGTATGGATAGGAGGTCTGGCTTCGATTAGATTATAATCCTAACAATAATAATACAACTATTATTATATTATTATAGCAACATCAATATGTTTAATGCTGAATGATTGTGAAGTCCATCTTTAGTTCAACTAAATTGTGCTTTGGCATTGGTTAGCTACAGTGTTCACATCCAAGTTGCAATATTTGATCAAAATAGAGTGAGTCAATATGTGCATATTTTGTCATAAACATCTTTAAAAATTCATATGAATATCAATAGCAAATTAGATATTAACATGGTCTGTTGCTGAAGTAAAGTCAGAAAGACATCTTCCCAGAAAACAAACAAGCTGCCAAAATAACTCCCTGTAAATTCAGATGGACTGATATTGTTTGACAGTTGTCATGGACTAGAATGACTCTGTACACATACCCTGCTAACATCAAGGCACTGGCAGCACGGAGGCACTTACGCACCCACGCATACACCCACCCACCCACCTTACCCTGTTCTCAGGAAGGCAAGAGCAAGGCTGGGGTTGAGCTCCTGGGCTTTCTTGGCATCATCTACAGCACCTGCAGAAACAGAAGAAGACATCCTAAGGAAATATACAGCTTTCGGTCCCAAAGAAAAAAATCTGAACAAACATCATTACAACAACTAAATCAAATAACACTACAAACCAACATTTTCTGAAAATCATAAAACCGTGGTAGGAAATTAGACCAGATTCAGCTGTTATTCTTTACCAAATAATAAAGCCATGCTACGCTAGAGGAGATTACAATGGGGGGGAATGAGGTAAAACTTACTTAATTATGGTCATGACTAAAAAGGGATACTTGGTCATCATACTTTTACTCTGAAATCAGACTTTCCACCTAATAGCTAAGCTAATGGGATTGCTTGCAACACCCACCAGGAGCTAATTAAATGGTGAACAACATTTCCAAGTTCACCCGTCCTATGACAGTGACATGCTAATTAGCTAACAATGTTGCGGGGATTCAAAACGACATGCCAGTGTGAATGACCGAATCCAAGTAGACCCTACGACCGTGATCATTTTCACTCTCGGTATCACGGTCACTGACAGTGGCTACGCAGACAACCTTTTTAGGAAATTACAGGTTGTGTAAAAGTTGTTTATTTTCATAATCAATAATCAATTGCAAAATCATGCGAGAATAGCTGGGAAATCACTGAAAGAACCCAATCAAAATGTATTTGCACCGAACCATCTGCTTATGTCAAAATGAAAAAAAATTGACAAGCTAAATCATAATTAGGACCACCGGACATAAACGGAACAGTAAACTTGAGCTACGCCATATTCTAATTAGATAATAAAGTGTAAATGACATACAGAGAATCAGCGAACAATGTTAGGAAAAGGATTAGATTTGGGTAAAATGACAAGAATTAGGTGAAGACTTACAGCTGTAGTTTTTCATTTGAATGTGAGCGTATGCTCGTTGACAAAACCATTCTGCATTGCCAGAGTTTCCTTCCAAGGCTTCATTTAGTTCCTGTATGAAAAGTATCATGAAATTGGGTCAATTGAGCTACATTACAAAGACATTTGAATAAATACTGTTTTGACACATTAATGCCTCTAGATACATAATTTAGCTTTTCTACAAAAACCTTTCCCCTAAATTACCTAGTTGTCCAGGGTACTACTAATAAGTATCCGCAATTATGTTTGGTAGGTGGTCAGACAGGTGGACTAAAGTAAGCTAATCACAGCTAACTTCTCTAGCCATCTAGCTACAGTAGCTACTGTAAGTATCTAGTACCTGAACAAGACACAACCAAGAAGTTAACGACTGTGACTTTACTCATATTCACACCGTATTACAGCATTTAAATCACAAACGCAATGTTACTAGAGTTAAGTAGGGCAACTGACACTGACAGCAAGCAGTTTAATGTACGTTAAGGTATGTTATGTTGTACAGCAGTTTCTAAAGTTAGCACAACATTAGCCAGCCAATTGGCCAAGTTACTGTCTGCAGCTAGCTAGCTAACATGAATAAGTTTAGATGCACCTAAGGTAGTATACCTAGTGTTTAAATGCACTTCACACTCCCAAAGTATGTAAGCAAGAATATCATTCACTGTTAAGAAACATTTTCTTTTTAGTCTGACAAATAACGTTACAGTATTGTAGCTAGCTAGGTAGCTAAGGTTGGCTAGCCACCTAGCCTCTGTTTACCTCAAGAGCTTTCTGTGGATCCTCGTCAATGAAGCTATCTGGAAAACTGCTAAAACGAGAAAAACCAATCTAACATTAGCTTCCTGAATAAGGCCACATTTTAGAAAACACTCTTAACGTAATTTAGCTAGCGATATACTTGCCGTTCGGTTGCCATGGGGCCAGAACGTGTTGACAGTGGTGTTGAAGCTAGCAGAGACTACTATCTGTAGAGCTTGCTGGAAAGTTCTAGACCGGTATAATGAAAGTACCGCCCACTACCGGTGCCATCCAGCATTTTTCTGAATGGGATTCAATGACGGTATTTCAAATTTGTATTAACAAAAACATTTTCCTATTTGGAATTAAGAGTTGGACCCTGTTCATGTGCACTTTTAGTAGGCGATGGAAACATGTTTTTATAATCGTTAACAGGAGATCAAGTTTATATCAAAGATTATAACTAACCCAAGATAGACCCCAGAAAGTTGTTTCCAATTGGAGGTTGCAGAACCAGGCACGGTGCATGATTGTTACAGCATTTATTTCAATATTTCTTCTAGCAAACTACTTCATTGTGTCTATAAAAACGTTCAACAACTTCTAGGTGCACCACTGAAAGCATCCTCTCTGGCTCATTACTGTCTGGTACCGCAGCTGCTCCGCTGCAGATCGCAAGTCCCTCCAAAGGGTGGTAAAGTCTGCGGAGTGCGTCATCCGCTGCTGTCTCCCCATGCGTACAACGCATTTACCACACACGATGCCTGAGGAAAGCACGAAACATCATCAAAGATCACAGCACTTCCAGACTCACCGTTTTTTCCCTTAGGCCATAAGGCTGCTCAACCAGCAACACCAGTGCATGATCATACTGACCAAACACACGATAGTTCCAGATGCGCTGGTGTCCTTTCAGGTACATAAAATGGGCATTAGAATATTCATTTGAATGTACCATTCATAATCATAATTACAATCATATGTTTCTACAATCTTCAATACCTACCACACTGTTCATACTCCCTATCCTACTCTTTCTAAAACGGTTGCTAGTTTATATTGTTATGCATACTATTGCCGTATCTATAATATTCAATGCTACAACCAATATTACTACTAGTTTTCCGTATTCTTTTTAAACTGCTGCTAGTGTATTGTGGTACGTTACTGCTTAATTATTTGCTGTATATATTTTTCTTTTTAAATCTCTCTATAGTTGAAGTGTGCTATGCCAGTATTTATAAGCTTACTACACTTGTATCTGAAATATTAAATAATTCTACGAAATTGCGAAATCTAGTTTACAGTGATGTGTATTATTGCCATATCTATAATGTTCAATACTACTACTCAGATTGCTGCCAGATTACTGCTTCTAGTGTGCAGTGTTGTGTATACTATTGCATAATTTTTTGTTTGGCTGTATTTTTGCTTATATATTTTTCCTCTTAATTCTCACTACGTACAGTAGGGTCCGGAAATATTTTGACACAGACCATTTCCATACATTAGGCTCTGTACACCACCACAATGAACTTGAAATGAAACAAGTGAGATGCAATTGAGGTACAGACTTTCAGCTATAATGCAAGGGGTTGAACAAAAAATGGTGTAAAAAGTTAAGGATTTGCAAATATTTTCATATACTGTCCCCTTATTTCATGGGCTCAAATGTAATTGGACAAATTAACACAATCATAAATCAACTGTCATTTTTAAAAAATATTTATTTGCAGGCAATGACTGCTTTAAGTAAGGAACACATGGATATCACCAAATGTTGGGTTTCCTCCTTTATTGTGATGTGTGAATTGGGCGAGTGTGTGAAAAGGTGAGGCAAAAAGAAAGGAAAACCAAAACCTTTTTTTACTTGTTGATTCTCAGTATGGATCTGCACCTCACAGTGAGGAGCAACAAGCAATCCATAGGCTGCAGTGGGGAATCAAACACAAACAAACAACTGATTAGTGATGGGAAACAGGTGCGTCCTCATGGAGCACTGTTGCAATCAGTTTCCGTCCAGTGCTTTGTACGCCCACCGGCAAGGTGGAGCGGTGGGAGAGCTGCCTTGCCACGTAGAGCAGACATTACAGTACCCCCCTTGCTGCGTGGCTCCAAATGTCGCCACTCGCTGGCACCCCAGGCGACCCGCGGGTTCGAGGAGCAGGCCTGTCCGAATGGGAAATGGGAAAATGAGTTGCATGGTGTATGAGACGTCGTTTTACATTCCGATGGACAGGGAACAGCCCCACATACTGGGGCCCAAGCTTACGGCAGGGCAGACAGAGGGGCAGGTCCGTTGTGGACAAACACACCGCGTCCCCTGGGCGGAATTCATGGGTGTTGCTACGTCCGCCTGCTCCTTTTGTCTGTACTGCCTCCTGCAGGCGGACGTGGGCAGCGGACCAGACCTCGTCGGACTTCCCGAACCTCTCCTCCACAGCCTTGTCTTCGCTGTAACTCCCCACCCAAGGGCACAGCGGCGGTTGAAGGCAGAGTACCACCTGGAAGAGGCCTGTTGAGGAATGGCGCAGGGAGTTCTGAGCGGGTCCACTCACCTAGACGGTCCATACACTAGGACCAGAAGAACCTTCCCAGTTCTTGATTAGTGTGCTCTGCTTGCCCATTAGCCTGTTGGTGACACCCGGATGTGAGGCTCACCACTACCCCCAGTCTGGACACAAACGCTTTCCAAACCAGAGATGTAAAAATGGCCGCGGTCAGTCACGAAGTCCTCCAGAACTCCATACACCCAGACAATCTGCTGAAACAGCATCTCAGCGACCTCGAGAATAAATTAGAATGTCATCTATGTACACCACTATGTACATCCCCAACCTATCTCGGAACACCTTGTTCAAATAAACATGAAACACCAAAGGCGCGTTGGCTAAGCCATACAGCATAATAAGATATTCATAGTGGCCCGGCGCCATGTTGAACGTAGTCTTCCACTCGTCCCCTTCCCTGAAACTCACAAGGTTGTATGCGCTACGGAGGTCGAGCTGGGTGAAGATGCATGCTCCCTTCAGCAGCTGTATGGCCAATGGGACAAGAGTAATCAGGTAGAGGTATTTTACTGTGATGGCATTCAGTCCCCGATAGTCAATGCATGGCCCTGTGAGAAGGGAGATTATCGCAGTTACCTTCTCATAGTTGGAGACTGGCTGGTCCCTGAAATAGAACTCGCATTAAAGAAGGAAACCTCATCAGAGTGGAGGGAGAGCAGCTGTGCCACGCGTAGGAGTTACATTTGTGATTCTTTGCCAGGTCTTTACTGTAGCTGTCTTCAGTTGTGGTTTGTTTGTGATTTTTCTGCCTTATTTTTAGTACTTTGTTAAGAATCCTGTCCAGATAATGACGGAATGATGTCTGGAACACAGGGACATCAAACGTTGGGATTCCTCTTTTGTGATACTTTGCCAGTTGTTGTTTGTTCATGGGTCTTTTTGCCTTAAATTTTGTCTTCAGCAAGTGAAATGCATGCAGACAATATATCCCTATACACTTCAGAATTAATCCGGCTGCTCCTGTCTTCTGTCAAATCATCAATAAACAGTAATAACCCAGTGCCATTGGAAGCCATGTCATCACACTGCCTCCACCATATTTTACAGATGATGTGTTATGCTTCGGATAATTGGCCGTTCCAAGCCTTCTCCATACCCTTTTCTTCCCATCATTCTGGTACCGGTTTATTTGAACTGCATCTGTCCAAAGAATGCAGTTTTTAGATGCTATTTGGTGTTGAAGGGTATGCTTGTTTATGTATGGCTTTTTTATGTATTGTGGGAAAATCTGGCCTTTCTATTCTTGAGAATTATGAATGGTTTGCATTTTGTGTTGAACCCTGTGTATCTGCTCTTGGGAAGTGTTTTATTTATGGTAGACTTGGAAAATGATATGCCTACCTCCTGGAGAGTGTTCTTCACTTGGCTGGATGTTGTGAAGGGATTTTTCGTTACCATGGAAAGGTTTCTACGATCATCTACCACTGTTGTCTTCTGTGGACATCCAGGCCTTTTTGAGTTGCAGAGCTCACCAATGTGTTTTTTTTTCTCAGAATGAACCAGACAGTTTATTTTGCCATTCCTAATGTTCCTGCTATCTCTCTGATGGATTGTTTTTACAGCCTTAGGATGGTCTGTTTCACTTGCACTGAGAGCTCCTTTGACCGCATGTTGTGGGTTCACAGCAACAGTTTCCAAATGCAAATGCCACACCTGGAATCAACTCCAGACCTGTTACCTGCTTAATTGAAATAACGAAGGAATAGCCCACACCTGCCCATGAAACAGATGTAATTCCTAAACCCTTTCTCCATTTTGGATGTGAATACCCTCAAATTAAAGCAGAGAGACTGCATTTCAAGCCCATGTTCATTACTTAACTGTCCAATTATTTGGGGACCTAGTTGTTGGGTTCCATGTCACAAGTATTTGTAACATTGTTTTGTTCGGTGCAACTGACAAATAAACCTTGAAATTCTAAAACTCTGTGTAAACTCAATTTGCCTTCTATCAAATACAATAAAACGCTGACTAAAGTCTTCAAATCGTTCACTATGTTCTTAACTTTACTTTTGGGATCTCAGATGATTGATGTAGCTAAGGCAGGGAAAGGTGGGTATGATTCACAGACCCCATGTCATGGCAGGACCCATTATTCATAATAATGCCAATGTCCTCTGTAAGTGAGGGAACCCAGGCATATATCTTTTCAGGGGCATTCCTAGCCACAGTCCTGTCTCAGATGTTTAATTGTTGGCAAAAATTACCCAGTTCCAGAATACAACCCATGTAATGTAATATTAGTTGAGGCTTTACAGATTATTGAATTGGAACCATATTTTATTCCATATGGTTGAAAACATATGGTTCTTCAGGTGAAACCAGTCTATCAAAAGTTGCTAGCTCAGATATAAATTCTCAAACTTAACACAAATTGCAAAGTCAAATTTCAGTTTAAGTCTGAAAATACATCTTAACAAGCTACTATTTCACCTAAAAACAAATTGCAATTGAGGCTGCTGGCGAAGTCAGAATCAAAAATCTTACATCACAAAACGCTTATCATCTGTCATGTGTGAAGTCAGTAACTTAGGACTATTTTTATTGTGGTGGAAACAGCAAAATAATTGCTATTACAATAAATGTCAGAGATGAATATAAAATGTACTTATTGATGAAATTGGATATTGAACTAAAGTGTTTCAGAAGCTTTTAATCAATAATTCTGATATTTTTTTGTGATTCATAATACCCATCACAACGGATTGCTGGGATAGGTGTGGACTAGTAATAGGGTGTGTTAAAAACAGTCTAAAGGAATTAATACAAAATGAAAATGTTTATTTCATGTAAAGAAATCATCTTTTCACTGTCTTATCAACTGTATGAATTGCATGAACATCAATACATTGGATAACTGTATAAAAGCCTGGGACAATATTTTCTAAATGACATTATAAATGATACACTCACATTATAACAAAAACATATCAGCCATCCAGCTAAAGCAAAAAGCACATGGCATTATTATCAAAGGAACAGATTGCATATGATTTTCTTTTTATACAGGCAAAGAAAGTCTTAAAAGGATATTTCAGTTTTTACATGTCAAACCACCTTTTCCACTAACCTTTAGTGTTGTAAGATCACCCAGATTTCTTTACGTATTTTATACCTGAGCTTCTTCAGAAGTTAGTTACTTACATACAGGTGGTAGAGGATGAACTCACACAAAAAATCTAAATACTACGCTGTTTCCACTACTTTATCAAAGAGAGGTTTACACTGCTAAATAAATAAATGAAATATCCTTTTAAGCCTCTATGAGGCATTAGGTGGAAGATCACTGTCAATAAAACAAACCATATATCAGTGTAGGCCAAAGGGGCAACATCACCTGACATCTTTTCATAGATGAGTTTGATTAGGAACTGGGATCATATACTGTGTATATGCAGCTAAATAGACATCCAATCCTTGGAGAAAACTGGCTGAAAAACCTATCTGCAAATTTACATACACACACTTGATTTCGTATCCTTGAGGTCCTGTAACTCAAAAATATATTCCCTTTCCCCTAACCTTAAAAATACCTTCTGGGAACAGTTCTGTCAGGTTTTGTTATTTGAGCACATCTGTTTTCCACCTGTACATAAAGACCTGGATGAAACACTCACAGCATAAATAAATATGGCATATACAGAGTATAGCATATGGTCCCAGAAAGCACAGTCATAACTACTACAGCATATTTCTTATGAGGAATTCTAAAAGTTGTCCCTTATAAGTGCCCCAAATATAGGATCAACTTATCATCCCCAAATTATCAGCAGTGTCAATAGAAAACAACAGACAGTTCTAATTTCAAACCACTAAAAGTAAGCCATAATTTCAACACTACTTCAAAAAGTAAATACAGGAAATCCTTTTCAATTTAGATTGGTTTTATCTTTTTAAATACGAATGTAACAGAAAGCCTGTAATGTTATAAGTAATCTCGTCAGAATGTATTCCCTGAACATGTTTACCGGTTTCCAGCACTGATGGTGTGCTCCATAAGCATGTGACAATATGAGTGTTTGCAAAGAAGATCAACAAGTGACATACACATAAGCAGCATGTGAAGCAGCAACACGTGAAAGCTAGCGCGTTACAGAATAATCCTGTATTTGGTCAAAGTTGGTACAGACTTTAAATATGAATGGGACTTTGGTAGGTCAGGTGAAGAGTGGGATCAATAAATATGGTCATATTTGAGCAAAGCATATAGAAATAAAGCTAACTGGGCGCAAGCTTCAATACAGTCAATGGAGGTGCAGTGCAAACACTCATAGCCATGAAGGATGCTCTGCAGAGTGGCTGTATAGTCCATTGCATGTCTTTGGTCATTGGTGGGGTATTAGAATGGCTGCCATGTTGGTACCAAGAGTTCTAAAACAATTGTTGTTTCCATTTAGTTGGTGAAGGTTTTCATGCAAGTATTCTAAAACCTGCTTCCACAGGACTTGTTGGGGACAAAAATTGATGTGGTATTAGGTAGCCACAAACATTTATATTTGTGATGCTTTGCCATGCTGTGCCAAACAAAAAAATATATGTGCACGCATTTCTTCATATTTTAGCATTAAACTGTAAATGTACCCATTCTGGTCTTGGCACATACTCACTAGCCAACATCTCCAACTATCATGTGGGTAGTCTAATATTTCCTGGAATGGAGCATCAAGCTCATTACTGTACCCGTAAGCAACCCAGTGAAGTTTGTCATACCTGAGGCCTACAACATGGCACGCTGCCCTGAGTTAGTTGGAAAACTATTCAACGCGTGCGACTCCCACATTTTCTGTGATAGGATCATTGTATCAATATTCACGCATAGCAACATTTCTGTCGCTATCTCTGACAATTCATTTGACCAACGCAAACAGATCGCACCATGTTAAAGGATGAAACTGTCAAAATGTATACAAATATTTATTGACACTTCCTGCTTCCATTTTCTTTTTTGACATATGACTTGCATAAAAAACTGGATGGAAAGGTATTGATTGACATCATAGTTAAAATGCCTATTAGAACATTGTGGACTGTTTGGTGCCAACATGGAGGACAGTTTGGAAAGTTCTCTCTATTATTGCTCTCGTTCTTGAGGGAATGTAAAAAAACAAATCCCATCAGGGTTTCTCAACTGTATACATACATATATAATTTACATCATAACTGTCCATCGTCATTGTCTAAGATCTCCCTTTTCAGTCACAGTCTGCAGTTGTTTGGACTACTAGGTGATTTCACTGACCAGATCTCAGCGTCGTTGTATCCTATTTCCCAGTTGGTCCTAAATCTGGATCATCTTCTGTCTGAACCTCTAGCGCCTCCTGCTGCTTGAGCGAACAGGTAAAGGGCTGCAATTGCAGAGTCACTACCTGGCTGTTGGTCTGTCCTGCATTAGCAGCCTGTCTCTCACACAGACTCCCCAGCAGCTGAGCCGTTCTGAAGACCGAACCGTGCTGACCGGGCTGCAGAGACTGCACGTTCTGCAGGGTCCGCAGCATCTCAGCCGAGACTATAGGTAGATGCTGCTGTTGGATCAGACTGCCTCCTGGTGGTCGGAGAACTGTTCTGTGTTGGGCTGGGGAAGAGGCTGGGGATCGAGATTTGGGTTTTGGGTTGTGTCTCCGGCGCTGGGCTGCAGCCGGACTAGTGCTGGTTAGTCTGGGCCCTTGGTAGCTTGGACTAGAAGCAGGAGGGGTGGGGAAAGAATGGTTGTAGGATTCTAAATCGTCAAGGGATTGGTCACTGGAAGGTGGGCTGTCCTCTGGCTCATCTGGTACAGCATCACCATCATCATCATCTTCATCTTCCTCGTGATTGTCTTGGTCCTCCTGGTCTTCATCATCGCTGATGAAGACCATGTCCTTCGGCAGGGAGGCAAACTGGTAGACCAGTCTCTGGCCCTCGACTTTGTTCAGGATCCCACGCTGGTAGTAATACCTGTCATTTACAGAGAGAGTTCAGCTTTGACAAAGACGCATGCGGGTCCATGGCAAGGAAGAAAGATTGTGTTATTTTTAGTGTTATGTCAGTGTACCTTAGTGCTCTGCCCATGGTCTCATAGTTCATGTCTGGTTTGTTTTTGTGTTTTCCCCAGAGTCGAGCCACAGCCTTAGAGTTGACCAGCTTAAAGATCCCTGCATGCCGATTGGTCCATTTAATGTAGCGGGGGCAGGCCTGTCGGTCCTGGAGGAGCTCAATCAGAAACTGCCACAGATACATCGTGTTACCTGAAACATGTGAAGGAGAGGTGAGATTGAATGTTCTAGTATGTGTATCACACCAAGTCACAATGACATTTATACAACTCCAGGCACTGGTGTCCTAATGAGAAGAGGCAAGACATCCAAATAGCTTGTTGGTATGGATGTGATGTGTTATTATAATTTTGGAGATTTGGTGACCCATAGACTTAACCAACTGCTGCAATTCTCTGATCGTTGGAGAATTTTTACTCTAAAAAAATCCGTCACTCCGCGTCCTCACTCTGTGTGAGGGCAGAACACTATTGGATCCTCTTCCAGAAAGGTTTTTCACAGCTTTAGTTGATTTGAACTATTGTCAAGATATTTTTTCCAGGTGTGTAGCTTTTCTTTGGTCCACTGCCTAATTGATGAACATTCTTTATTGATGGCTAAGGGAAATGTGCATGTCTCATATTTATACCGCAGTGAAACAAGAAGTGATGGATGACCACAGGATATCAAATCAGTCAAATAACATTGCAATAGACAAAAATGATAAAGTACTAACAATGTCAATAGATGACATGTTTTAGAGAAGCGCACTTATTTCTTGATTAGGAATTTAAGATGTTTTTCTTTGAGCAATTTTCCCCTAAAGGATGGAGCGCTGGTTGAGAATGCCAAGAGTGTGCAAAACTGTCACCAAGGTAAAGGACAGCTACATTGAGGAATCTAAAATATACATGAATTTTGATTTGTTATTCACCTATTTGTTTACTATATGATGCCATATTGGTTTTTTTTGTATTCACTATAACTCTACAATGTGGAAAATAGTAAAAGTAAAAAAGACCTTTGAATAAATCAGTGTGTCCAAACTTTTGACTTGTACTGTACACAGGGCCTTGGGGAGGTAAGACCCCTTCCCTTAGTCTACATTTGATTCAAAAGATTGTTTTTGCCATCAAGCTACACACAATACCCCATAATGCCAAAATATCAACACATTTTTAGAAATGTAATGCAAATGTATTTAAAGTAAAATAACAGAAATGTGTAATCTAAATAAATATTCAGGCCCTTTATTCTAACTTCGTATAATCTCCTTAAACAGCGATCATAGCCTCAAGTCTTCTTGTATATGATTCTACCAGCTTGGCACATGTTCATTTGGGCAGTTTCTATCATCCTTCCTTGTGCAGTTACATATGGAAATATTTGGACACAGACACAATTTTTATACATCTGGCTGTACACCACCAGAATGGATTTGAAATTAAACAAGATAGACATTGAAGTGTAGACTTTCAGCTTTAATTCAAGTGTTTGAACAAAAATATAATCTGAAACGTTTAGGAAATGCAACCATTTTCACACACAGTAACCTAACTTCAGGGGCATAAATGTAATTGGACAAATTAACACAATCATAAATAAAATGTCAATATTTTATGCTTTGTTGAGAATCTTTTGCAGGCAATGACTGCGTGAAGTCTGGAATGCATGAACATCACCAAAAGTCTGGGTTTCCTCCTTTGTGATGCTTTACCAGGCCTTTACTGCAGCGGTCTTCAGTTGTTGTTTGTTCCTGGATCTTTCTGCCTTAAGCTTTATCTTCAGCAACTAAAATGCATGCTCAATTGGGCAGACATGAAGTGATTGACTCGGCCATTGCAGAATATTTTGCTTATTTTCTTTACAAAACTCCTGGGAAGCTTTTGTATGAGTATGATTTGGGTCATTGTCCATCTGTAAAGTGAAGCGGTGTCCAATCAAATTAGGCTGAATCTTAGCAGGCAATATATCCCTATTCTCTCCAGAATTCAGCCGGCTTGTTCGGTCTTCCGTCACATAACCAATAAACACTAGTTACGCAGTGCCATTGGAATCGATGCATGCCCATGCCATCACACTGCCTCCACTGTGTTTGACAGGTGAGGTGGTATGCCTTCTCCATACTTTTCTCTTCCCATCATCCTGGTACAGGTTGATCTTAGTTTCATCTGTCCAAAGAATGCTGTTCTAGAACTGGGCTGGCTTTTAAAGATGTTTATGGCAAAGTCTAATCTTGACTTTCGATTCTTGAGGCTTATGAATGGTTTGCACCTTGTCAGTTATTATTACCTATATTGATAGTTATTGTATCAATGTCATTCACGAATGATAGAAAAATGATGCTTTGTGCCATTAAATAGCTTTGGCAGTGCACAGCTGATCTTCAGTCACGCAAGCGATTACTAAATTCTTATGGATTATTCCAATTAGTAATAATTCTGGCTAATACGCTGTTAAATTGGCCAGTGGCAAAATCCACACAGTTCATAGATGCTATTCAGGGTGGAGGTAAACCTAATAACAAATATTAGTCTGTTTAACACAACGCTTACTAGTGTCTAGCGGCTGGTGTCTAGCGGCTGGTGTCTAGCGGCTGGTGTCTAGCGGCTGGTGTCTAGCCACTTATTCAGAATGTATCAAACTGTTGATTTGGCCACTCCTAATGTTCCTGCTATCTCTCTGATGGATTTTTTAGGCCTAAAAACAGCCTGTTTCCCTTGCAACAGCTGCCAAATCCAGATGCCACACCTGGAATATCAAATCCAGACCTTTCAGCTGCTTAACTGATGAAGAAATTACAAAGGAATAGCCCACATCTGTCCATGAAACAGCTTGAGTCAACTGTTTCCTTCTGGTCCCTTGAAAAAGAGGGGCTACATATTAAAGAGCTGTACTTTCTAATAATAATAATTATGCATTTTATTTAAAGGCGCCTTTCTCGGCACTCAAGGACGCCATACAGGGTATATATACATAAGACATTTTAAAAACAGCAAAAAAAAAAAAAAAAAACTCCCTGTCTAAACCCTTCCTTCAGTTTGGATGTGAATATCCTGAAATAAAGCTGAGACTGCACTTTAAGCCTATATTGATTATTTACCAGTAAACTGAATAGAATTTGGAATAAAATTTGCCAAAATAACTAAACTTGTGTCAGTGTCAAATTATTTCCGGACCTAACTTTAGATCCTTTCACGCTCTGTTAGATAGGATGGGGGGGGGGGGGGGTGTTGATGGACTGTGATCTTTTGGTCTCACTAAAGATGTTCAATGGTGTTCAATTCTCAGGTTTGGCTGCACAAATCAAGGAGCATGACAGACTCCAGTGTTGGCTTGGCTGTGTACTTTGCTTTGTTGTGGTGCTGAGAGATGAATCTTTGCCCAAGGGCCAGTTCAAGAAGAGTCTGGGTGGTTCTAAACTTCTATTTCATTACGATGGAGCTCACTGTGCTCATGGGAAATGCCAATGCTTTAGTAATTGTTATATCACATTCTCCAAGTCAATGTCTTAACACAATTCTATTTGTGAGAAAGTTCTTTAGTTCCATAGCTCCGTTTTTGCTCTGACATGCACTGTGAAGTGTGTGACCTTATACAAACACTTGTGCGTGTTCCTTTTAATATTTGCAATCAACTGAATCTGACAGAGGTAGAAGCAAGAATGATCAAAGGACACAAGATGCGTCTGAGCTCAATTGGGGGGGGGGTTTGATAAAGGTTCTGAATACTTTTGTTGTTTCAGTTTTTCATATAAAATAAATGATCACAGGTGTCTACGTGTATTTATATTTATAAATCCATATATATGTTCACATTCATACACTTGCAAGAATGTACATATACCTTTGCTGTATTTGCCCCTCTTGAATGTGATGTCTGGCGTAGGGGATTCTGGCCTTTTGGATTTCTTACCTAAAAAAAACATAGAAGCGGTATTTGTTATTTCACTGTGAAAAACAGCACACAAAATCCTTTGTGAGAAAGCATAATGTACACAATTTAGTCAGAATGCATGAGCAGGCATTTCAGCTAAGGTTGTGTTTATTGTTACATTTTATAGCTTGAAAACATGGCCATATAATGACCTCGGTAAAAAGACACACCTCTCTTCTTCTTAGGTTTCTCAGAAACAGTCTCCCTTGGCAACGTAACCCACTGGGGCTGGCCCAAAGTTCCCACAATGCCCTCCGCTGCAACCGTCAATTGGTGGGTAACAGGTGAAGAAATGACATCGCTTAGTGAGGGAACATACAGCTGGGCTAGAGAACAGAAGAAACACACAAGTCGAAAAGAACACAATCAGATAACAGATGAAATAATGACAGATCTATTCCAAATCGGTCCAGCAATACACTCGTTTCCCCTTGGTTTGTCCATAGAAACTTGATAACAGAAGACACAAGCTCAAAGCCCTTTGAGATTTTGAGAAGTTTGCATTACAGACGGAGTCAGTCTATGTTACTCATTGAGTAGAGATTATTTGTGTCTGTATCTTACTGTAATGTTGTGAGTCCAGACAGAGGGAGTCAGGGGAGTCCATGTTTAGGAGAGTCCCCGCTGCCACCAATGTCTCCATGGTTTCCTCTTCTCCACTCTCACTTCCCTCCACTGAGACGGGATGGTATAATAGGGAGTTATTGAGAGATAAGGGAAAGCGGACGGTTACATGACATTGTCTGCGAACTAGTAAACGTCTAACTAGACAGCACATTTATCGTTTACTATTAAACCTGCTGCCTTTCTATCACAGTCTAGCGAACTGTATAATGACTAAATAACAGTTCAAAACGATTGACAAGTGAAACATAAATTAGATACTCGTGTAGCTAGCTAGCAGTTCTTAAAATTGCTAGCTCAAAAAGTGGTCAATAGCTTGTAGTTACAAAAGTAGACGAGAAGATACAAAACCAATTCAATTGGCCACTAACTTACTTGCATACATTAAGATATTCGTCACTAAACAATAACTCTAAATTCGAACTTTTTTACTCCTTACAGCCGCATGATCATAACTGTCAAAGCAGCCGTGGACACAAGAATACGTATTTTGTTTCACTTCCTGTATTTTAAAACTTTTCTGATTGGCCCAAAAAAAAGATACCACCAAAGCCAGCTTTAAAGTCCCCTCTCCAAAATAATTTATCGATGATTGCTATATTTATTTGTGCTAACTTCTCAATTATTTACAGTACTGAAAGTTTTATTTTCTTAAACTGCTTTGTTGTTAAATTCTAGTAGTGATGGGTTATGTAACTGGAACTGAAATGTCTTTGCGTGTCAACAAAGAAACACGTGAAATAACCCTATTTGAAGCAGTAGTTAGCGCTGCAATGTTTATCTGATTTCATTCTTAAACGTGTACATTCTGTAGTAGATAGTGGTTAACATCTATTTCAATCAGACTAATCTGACGAATACTTGCACTAATGCATGCATCATAGTGACACATTGGTAAGTAAGCTAGCAGCACTTTCGCAATGAAAACCTGTCTTGACCGTAACCCCATCGTTCCAATTTCCTTCATCAGAGCACACGTGTTTGTGTTTAAGGTTAGGTTATCGGAAAAACATTGTTTTCAGGTTCCCACAACGATAGAAAACAAATATGTGTGTGTGTCTAACAATATATTATGAAAATCAATAGGTCTAATAATATATGTTGGGACCAAGTCCTACAAAGATTCTAAAGCATGAAAAATCGTACAGCAAAATGTATGTATTGGCCTGCAAAATGTGATTTTCGATTTAGCGACTTACAATGGGGCATACTGTTAGAGTCTGATTTACTTTTTGATTTAGGCATTATCAGTCAGGTATTTGGGCTAGGTTAAGTTTAGGCATGAAGTAAGGTTATCAGGGTTTAGTTAAGCATTACGTTAGGGTAAGTTTAGGTTTTGGGCTAGGGAATTGGGAACATGGATATCTGGGTTAGGATTAGGTCCCCAAAAGGATAGAAAACAAACATTTTTACCTGCTGTTAGCAGTTGGTCATCTGTGTGTGTCTGCTCACAGGCCAGGCCTGAGTATGAGAGTAAGTGGGAGTGTGGGATCTGCTCCACAATCACTGCAGGGTAGGCCAAGTGCTCATCCGGCTGCAAAGCACAGGGACAAAATATCTGTTATTCACTTCTATTCCAATCTTTTCCTGTACAATTTTTCCAATATCTTCCAAGTGCTTGGCATTGTAAATCAGTTGGAACAGCAAGTGTAGGACTTTAACAAACAACTGCTTATTTGAAAGACAAGTGCACTAACATCATGCAGTAACATGCAAGGTTCTGATCTCGTGACAGAGGCACTGGCATACATTCTACTGTGGACTAGTAGATATAGGAATACCTTTGAAAAGTATTCCAAAGGCCCTGTTTTGTACACTTAATTTATAATTTACTAAGTATATATTGTTTGCCATAACTCTACACAAAATTCTCCATAATGTCAAAGCAAAAATCTATTTTCTGAAATTGTGCAAATAAGCACTCAGACCTCAGATGACACTTCAAATTGAGCTCAAATGCTTCATTTGTCCTTTGATCATCCTTGAGATGTCTTAGAACTTGACAGCAACTAAAACTGACTGGACATGATTTAGAAAGGCACTCGTCTGTCTATATAAGGGTGCATACTTCATTGTGCATGTCAGAGCAAGAACCAAGCCATGAAGTCCAAAGAACTCTCAGTAGACCTTGTGTGAGAATTATGTTGAGGCACCAATTTGGGGAAGGTTATACAAAAATAGCTTCAGCATTTAAACTTTCAGTGAGCACAGTGGACTCCATCATAGTGAAATGTTTGGAGCCAATAAGACTCTACTATAGTCGGCAACCACAGCCAAATTAATTAACTGGAAAAAAGAGCCTTAGTTGAGGAGGGGTCGAAGAACCCAGTGGCAACTCAAAAAAGCATCAGTTCCCCAGAGGAGATAGGAGAACCTGCCAGAAGAAAAACCATCTCTGCAGCACTCCATCAATCATGCCTTTATGGTAGAATAGCTAGCTAATCTGACGTGTTGCCTAGTGGGCTCCATGAACATGAACAAAAAGATACTCTGGTCTGGATGCCAAGTGATATCAGGCAAAACAACCTCCACAAGAACATTTCCCCAATAGAATCTGTTCCTCACGGGAACCACACCTGTTAGCATTCTCACAAACAATTGCCACATTGTTTCAGTAATATACAGAACTTCTCACAGCTTTGGTATATACAGCTTTTTTGAGACCTTGCTCACAATTCCTTCTGTAGCAGCACAATTACCAAGCAACATACTGTATATGACGCTCTTGATCAGATCTTTGATCATGATAATTGTGAGGACAGAGGCTAAGAAACTGACAGTGAAGATGCACTAGAGGAAGTGTCAGAATTTGAAGACTGCACATAATATAATCCAGACCAAGAAACAAATGGTGTGGAACAATCCAGTGATGAGGAAGCTCTGCTGGGGTTAGGGTTAGGTTCCGGTCAAAGAATGGGAATTTGTGCTGTTTATCATCCCCACCTGAGAGGAGAGGTCGGTTGTCAGCATAAAATATTGTCAGAATGGCCACAGGGCAAACGAGATACGCCATATCCCGGGTTGATGTCAGAAACCTCTTTCAAACTGTTCCAAACAGAGTCCATCGAAACCTTAGTGATTAACATGACCAACTTGGAAGGGAGACGTGTTTACAAAGACAAATTAAGAGAGATAGAATGGACAGACGTCCAAACATACGTGGGTCCCTTGATTTTGTCTGGTACAGAAATATCTATCACCAGTTTATGGGATGCAGAGTACCCTCAAAACAACAGTCTCAATGTCAACAGTTAAGAGGCAACTCCACTCCTCTCTCTATACTGGTTAGAGCCAGTTTGCATTGCTCTGTGAAGGGAGTATACAGTGCAGTACAAGATCTTCAATTTCTTGGTAATTTCTCACATGGAATAGCTTTCATTTCTCAGAACAAGAATAGAATAATGAGTTTCAGAAAAAAGTTCTTTGTTTCTGGACATTTTGAGCCTGTAATTGAACCCAGTATTGCTGATGCTCTAGTCTAGATACTCAACTAGTCTAAAGAAGGCCAATTTATTGCTTCTTTAATCAGCACCACAGTTTACAGCTGTGCCAACATAATTGCAAAAGGGTTTTCTAAAGACCACAAAGCCTTTTAAATGATAAACTTGGATTTGCATACACAATGTGCCATTGGAACCCAAGACAGCTGGGCCTCTGTACGCCTATGTAGATATTCAATTAAAAATCGGCAGTTTCAAGCTACGATAGTCATTTACATCATTAACAATGTCTACACTGTATTTCTGATCAATATGATGTTAATGGCAGTATATGTATTATTATGGATTAATAATCAGCTATCATGGAGCACATCGTGCGCACACACACACACACACACACACACACACACAGGGATTTCCTACCTGTGGTCCATTATTGACGCGATCACTGGCAAACTCAAAGATGAGTTCTGTCTGCTGCAGCATGGCAGACATTCCAGAATAATCTAATAGCAGTTTTACGATGTCATAATCCCAACAATTCCACAATACACGTTTTAGGTTCTATGTTCCAGAGCACTGTATCTATAGGTGTCAAAACACAGGTTCTTGTGTTTCAAGAGAACCAGGGCCAAGAAAGTCGCGCGAAATTCTTCCCTGATCTGTTTGATCCCGTTTTCTCACAGGTCCTCTTGAGGATTAGTTCATTTTAACTGCATAGCTGGATTACAGCACCGTAACTACCAGCTAAATGAAAGTAATTTTAGATAAATAGCTGTCTCCAGTGGGAGGTATGGTAAAATCCTGCAGAGCTCCTCTGTAGACGGTCTGTGAATGAGATGCCTAACGGGGGCAAAGTTCTTGTGTTCTTGTTCACAGTTCCTACTCTCAATGAGGAAGTGTAGGCCGCCAACGGTCCTGTGGTCTCAACCTGAGAAAAGGGAAATGAGAGAGACGCAGAGATGAGGGAGGGGTGGGGACAGAGAAAGAGAGAACAAGACAACATTCATTAGACCAGTATCTTCAGGGCATAACTATTTGCAACCAACATGGTTTACACTCTTTCTGATCAAACACACCTTGTGTGTTCAAAGTGCAGACAATAAACAGAATCACGTGACCCAAGGCTCTCTAAACACTGCTGAGAATAGCAGTCTGTTCTAGGAAGAACTAGGGCAAAAATACTATATTCTCTCAAGCTGAGCAAGGCCTCTCATAACAAGCAACTTATTTCTCTTTCCATACACTTTATTCAGCTACATAAACCTCTCTTTTTTTTCTTTATCTTACTTGCTACTTCCCTATCTGCTTTACTAAAGAGTCCAAACCATCAACAGGAAAGGAGCTTCCGGTCTACGTCATGAGTGTGTGTGTGTGTGTGTTACAGAGAGATAGAGAGTTTATGAGTAAACTGTATGTGTGTGAGGGAGGTGGGGGTGGCCAAAAAAAACAGCTGCGTGTGCTCATTCTCAGGTCGACAATGGACATCTGCATTAGGGTGTGTGTCTGTGTGTGTCTGTGTGTGTCTGCGTGTGTCTGTGTGTGGGTGTGGGTGTACGGGAAGAGTAGGGAAACTCCTCATTTGAAGTTTTGGTGCTTTTCGTCTGGTCTGGCATGCCAGGAATGTGTTTGGAATTGTTCACATGCGAGATAAGCACTGCGCTAACAGAGACACACAAACTAGTATTTCTGCAGAAATAAAGGGTGCTAGAATCACTGAAGGTGCTAGGTAATGATTAACTTTAGTTAACTGTTTAATCTTTTTTGGGATTTCTTCCACATCTTCAGATCCAGGCACAAATCTAGCTATAGATTTCTTAAGATGGAATCATATGAGTGGCATCAATAACAGCAAACTTTTGCTCAACATGCCTATATCATCTGCTACCATCTATAGATTACATTAGATTTGTTATTGTTTATTTGCTAATAGAACCTGAAACACAAACATACTAAAACAACCCAGGCCTGTTCTCTACTCTTGATTCAAGGCATAGACTGTGCTGTCAGGCAAAAAGGATAACAAACATACTCTTCTGTGTGTTATTTTTAAGGGAGGGCTCAGCTTTGATATTGCACATAGAATGTAAATAAAAACGTATCTTATATCATTTACAATACTTGAAATATCAATTTGGATTACCACCCCACCAATGTTGATTTACTTTGCATTGTAGCTCCTCCCCTAACTTGGGAAAAACCCTGAAGACCACAACACCTACACCATTATCTCAACCAGCAGCACGGTGTCCCATGACGGCGTTACAGGGTTGTGTCTCACAAGCATCTTGAACCTCGGCGCCCCCATCTGTATTATAGCTGCTAAGTTATCCCCAAGAAATAAACACATCACCTACAGTCACAATTATATTTTCTATTGACATGATAGGTGATCCAACAGCCCGGTCATTGGATTGATCTCTCCAGTATGTCTGGGTTTCTTTCTTACTCCACCGTTCTCTGCTCTCACTGATTCAACTGGCCTCCTCTCGTCTGACACTTGGAATACTGTTACCACCAGAACATCCTGTTTTTGATGTTGAACCATGTGATGATCTTCCTCTAGATTACAGCAGATGACATGCAGCGTGACGACGGGTTGTTATGCCACACACCTATGTTCGTCGGGGCTCCTCCCATTGTACTTAACTCTTAAGAGAGAGGAGACTCTACTTAAGCACTCAGTGGTCATTAGTTAAATGCACTTATTTACACCGTGGATCAGTGGTAATGTCAACGAAAACATGCGCATACAATTAGCATACATCCACGCTTATGGCAGCCCCGGTCACAATGTAAAAGGAGTTAAACTGAGGAAAGGCACCCATTCATGGGCTATGGCATTAACCCCCTCCCCCACCCTAGTTGATGTGGGTTTCCTGCTCCAAGCAGGCAGCATGTGGGTCCGTGCGTCTATGCGTCGGTGTTTGTGTGAGCCGTGCGCGTGGGTATGTGACGACGAGAGGACGACATGCAAGTGGGGCTGTTATCGCACAGGAAGCACAGCCCTTTCTGTAGGCTCCACTTCCTCTTGAGAGAGGGAGGGAACAGAGCGGGGCCTATTAAGACGCTGGAACCGCTGTCACCACGGAGACCAGTGTTCCATTGAACGTCTGGCAGGCTGCCATCATGTATTATGTCGGTTTCTGATGCTGGTTTACTGGTCCACGGTTGTTTGTGTCCACGGTTTGACTCGTTCATGTCTCCTCCTCTACTCTGGGACGATGAGAGGAGGTTTGGACGACTATTCCGTACATGACAGAGGCCAGCCAGGGGATCATTTATCACACGCGTGCGTCTGTGGCTTCCGATCCAGTGAAGAGGCAGCCGGGCCCTTAGGGGCAGAGATGAGCTACATAACACACTTGGTGCTGTTCATGTATGTCTGTGTGTGTAAAGAGCCTGGTAAACTAGGCCAGGCTGATAGGACAACAGACAGGGGAATTGATAAGCTTTCTTTGTTGCCTGGAGTGACCGAGGCTAGCCAGTTTAAGAAGTCACGGAGCCACTCTTAGTAACCCTATGTTTTGGTGAGCTTCAAACCCCCTTATCCCCTTTCCTTTATCTGTGTATTTGTTTGGGCTTGTGTGTGTGTGTACGTACAACTATTATAATACCTGGCAGAACCAGAATTCCTCACAATAAGGAACCATTTGAAAATCTGGTGACATATTGCCTGTCCCATCAGATGTAAAAAAGGCTTTTTTCTGGTTCGGGTTGCTGTCTATGTTTAGGGCTTTCTGGTTATGGTTCCTGTCTGTCCCATTAAACTACATAAGTAAAAACGGAAGTGTGTATTCATGTCTGTGTGTTCACCCACTCAATCTCTGTCATCTCTGTCATCTAGAAAGACACTCCTTTACTTTGTGTGAATATTCAAACCCCATTAAACTGAAATGGACACAGATCGAACACTATGAACACAGAACTCCAAGATACAATGCAAATCGCACGTAACAAAATCGCTATGACAGTACTATACAATAGAACACTATAATAACTCAAAGATACAACAAAGAATGCTATACACTACAAACAATATGGATAAAACATGACAAGAACTCTTAATGAACAACATATATAGAACTGGGTTTTCTCACATGTAGGCCAGAGTCACAACACCAGTTCTAATGTTTCTGCCATGTTCAACTGTAGATCACAAAACTAGTTCTGTTCAGCCTGGAACTCCAAAACACACCCAGCTCCTCTAAGGACCTATCTTTAGCACTATCTTTGTTAAGTCAACCATCAACAATCGTGTCTAGTGGTCTTCGGTACAGACTGATATAGTTACAGTGAGCTTACCTTCTATTGGGTGGCTGCTAGGATGTGTCTGTCAAGCAGATGGCTGGTACACTACGACCAAAGCTGAGAACAGGAAACCGTTTTCTTTTGCACTTGTGACACATACAAACTCTTTTAGAGTCTGCCCTTTGGCACAGATCTAGGATCAACTGATCCTTCACAAATCCCTAACAATAAAACCAGGAAGAAAACACAAAACTGCCCTGAGATCAGTGTCCAAGGAGTGACTTCATCCTGTTCCACAAACAACTGCTCTGCTCCCTCTTTCTCCTAAGGGCCCCTCCCACCATGAATTCTGATTGGCCACCTGTCCTGTAGCAGAGGTTACCCCTGGTAACTATTGTCAGCAAGGAGCAAAGGTAAACACGGGTATATTTGCAATGCAAACCCCAGAGGGCAGAGCATACACACACACACACACACACACACACACAGACATACTATCCAGGGGAAGCTACTCTACCGTGTGTTCGATTAATGCTGTTTCTCATTAACATAGTCACAAGCACCTCCTAGTGGCCATTGTTTACAGGACAAGTTTATTTCCAGGAGTAGTGCTGTAGGCCCTTTGCTAATATAATCTGGTTTAATTTAATATGAGCCAGTCCTTCCTTCCTCCCATCTTTAAATTAATCACTGATCACTGACTGGAACTGAACTGAAATGTACATCGATTGAGTTTGCACTGATCCAGTGTGCCAATACTGTATGTCAGGCATCAAGCAGGGCCCTAATCAATCTAAACGGAGTCCTGCCATGTGCTAACACATCTTCTCATTGTAGTTTGTAGGGGCCACTCCTGAGTCAAATGAATACTGTGTGTGTGAGAGAGAGATAATGCATGTGTATCGAAGCATAGTGCCACCTTGTCTTGTATGAAAGAAATCTTGTACCAATTGCCATAAACCTCTTAGTTTTAAATGTAATTTAAGAACAAATAAAAATGAGAAAAAAGCCAATGCCAGTAAAGTCCAGATTCTGCTTGCGTCAGCGTTTCTTTCCTCTCACCTGCCCTCTGGCCCTATCTGCTGAGGATGAACTTGTGTCCAGTCATGTGTTAGTTTGTCCTAAAAGGCACACACATAAAATAATTATTCTGTTATTATTATTAAGTATAGACTCAAATGATAGTGGGTGTACTTGTGTACTTGTGTCTGTGTGTGTGTGTGTGTGTGTGTGTGTGTGTGTGTGTGTGTGTGTGTGTGTGTGTGTGTGAAATGTCCTCAAGCAACAGGTGTACAACCTTTGTCAAGTCTTTATTCTTTGACTTAGGAAACAAATGTGTGTATATAGATATACAGTCAACTCAAAGACTATTGGTACCTTCCATGAAACTGAGCAAATGTGAATGCAAAAAGTAACCATTACAAACAATAGGTCATATTTGGATGAAGGGGGAGCCGGATCTGTCCATTTCAACACATTTCCGTCTCAAACACAAAACATTTCAACAAGCTGCATATTTTCCTGAAAAAACACTCCTCCTCCACGCTGCACAGTTCAACATGCCTGATAGTCAAGGTTTGCCTTAGTGGGCTGCCCTTTTCAATTCAGACCACCGGCATTACATTGGATTCAAGTCTGAAGACTGAGAAGACCATTGGAATGCTTTGATTTTGTGGTCCCACAACCTTATGTTGATTCTGATGATTTTGAGGCAAGGGGATTTGTGCTAAAATATTCTGAGACCTAATGATTCATTATGCCATTGATCCTAAAAATAGCCCCAAAACAGACCCAAAACATCAATGATCAACCCTATTTTACTGTGGGAATCAGGTACCTTACCATGGTCGTCTGCAGTCTCCTTTTGTTGTCAATCAATCAAATCGTGTGCATGGTAATAAGGTTAATATTTGGTCACAACAATTGCTCCCAATAATGCTTGGCAAAGTACAGGAGCAGTTGTGGATTGGGCTCAGTAAGGGCTTCGTTCGGACAGCTCGTCCAAAGAGCTTGTAGACATGGAGGTAACATCTAACAGATGATTTTGAGACATTATCAACAAGATTTCACAACTCTGTGCAGTTCTGAGACTGTGATTCTTGGTCTCTTTTCTGCCTCCCTCACCATCTTCCTCACCATCTCCCTCCCCATCTTCCTCACCATCTTCCTCACCATCTTCCTCACCATCTTCCTCCCCGTCTTCCT
>JACXGJ010005192.1:0-40267 GCA_016801105.1 Esox niger
AGACTGACTCCTGTGGGGCAGCTTTGCTATCTCTAGACTGACTCCTGTGGGGCAGCTTTTCTATCTCTAGTCAGACTCCTGTAGGGCAGCTTTGCTATCTCTAGTCAGACTCCTGTGGGGCAGATTTGCTATCTTTAGCCTGACTCCTGTGGGGCAGATTTGCTATCTTTAGCCTGACTCCTGTAGGGCGGCTTTGCTATCTCTAGTCAGACTCCTGTGGGGCAGCTTTGCTATCTCTAGATTGACTCCTGTGGGGCAGCTTTGCTATCTCTAGTCAGACTCCTGTGGGGCAGCTTTGCTATCTCTAGATTGACTCCTGTGGGGCAGCTTTGCTATCTCTAGTCAGACTCCTGTAGGGCAGCTTTGCTATCTCTAGTCTGACTCCTGTGGGGCAGCTTTGCTATCTCTAGTCTGACTCCTGTGGGGCAGCTTTGCTATCTCTAGCCTGACTCCTGTGGGGCGGCTTTGCTATCTCTAGCCTGACTCCTGTAGGGCGGCTTTGCTATCTCTAGCCTGACTCCTGTGCTTAAACCTTGCTTCCGATTAGTGTCTCTGTGGGACCCTATTCGCATGCAGCGGCTTGTGAAACATGTCCTTCCATTTGTGAGAGTGGATGACTTGGCAGAGAGGATTTTAGGTGCCTTAGTTTGGGATGTTGTGTGCAGGATCTGCTATTGAAGTCTGTCTGCTCATACAGCCTCCCCTCATACACAGCCTGTGCTGCACTGCCACTTATCTTTTCCCATTAATTCTAGGGCAGGAATTACCCTGCAGGGTTCAGGCATGCCACCCACGGTAAAGGGGGAGTCTTTTGGTACATCTACACACACACACACACACACACACACACACAGTGCCGTTTCACAACCGGGTCACACTGGCAGCGAGGCACCGGCTTGTGAGTTCTGAGCTGAGCCACATGCCGTCTGATCACCATCCCTGCACACTGAGGACCAAGCCAAACCCACCAGACCGAGCAGGAACCCAGGGTTGGCTGATGGTCCGGGCTGTGGGGGCGACGGGCCTGGGGGTTTGCTTGGCGCAGACTTGCTCTTGGAGCTGAGTAGATGGTTTGGGCGGGACGGAGCTGGCTGGGTTGGCTGGGGCTTTGACTAGGACGGCGTCTGGAGCTGGCTCAAGGGACAGACCTCCATTGAAGCTTCCTTTGGTGCCATGGCACCTGCCTGCAGGGTTCCACTGGTCATTGAAATCCCAGGAAAGTCGTAGAATTTGCGAATGTTTTCCAGGCCTGCATACATTTAGGAAAGTAATGAAATCCTAAACGTTTTGGAAAACGTATGGGAATTAGTGCAATAATGTTGTTTTAGTTAATTTTCCTTTTGGTTGCCGTTAACCATCCATAGTTGGTTGTTGATTTAACCTGATCGCTTCACATGCATCTTTTTTTATATATATCATTGTACAGGAGGCATTCATGTTGTGAGTTGTTTACGCCGCACTAGTTTAAGAAGAACAGTCTAAAAATGCCCCTGTAAGCTACATGTTAGTACAATTGCTGTGGGGACATTGGAGTATCTCTCCTTACATCCCACTCTCAGTCACTGCTAGCATCGTGTCCCCTAACTGCTGAGTGAATCCACCTGCTAATCCACGACAAGCATTCATGTATCCACTAAAGCATATTCTGATAGGTGAATTAACAAACAGCATCTGTTCTCTGCATGATTTCCAGATGTCACCTGGTTATTGTTTCTAGATAACGTCTCTAGCCACCATCACTACTGTATGCCATTGCCTATTCAAATAGCCTACCTCATGCCTTTGGTTGGATTCAGGAATCATTTAGTAGAAATCCAAGTATTCGGTTATGGCTAAACATTCTAATTCTAATGTTTACAGGCACCCGTCTGAACCCCATTCTAAACCCATTTTTGCCTAAACATCAAAGGACAAAACCTTGACCAGCTTAGGTGTGATTTAGTGGGTTAAATGTCTGCACATCTTGCAGCTGACCAGATAAGATGGGCTGATATCGGTTTTATACAGTACCTAACATAGCGGTTATTGTCCTTGGTGCATTTCTCTAGTGATGGTAGAACTAGGGGATCATAGACCCGCAACCTTCTATTTAGAGTTACATGGGCTACATTTAGATGTGGACAGTAATTGTGATAAGATATGGACTGACATTGTATGTATATTAAACAATATTAAGGACATTGACTTGCATTTATTTAATTCCCAGTCAAGTACTGTCCACAGTTTGCAATTAAAAAAGGTATGTATTTAACATAATACACTGCTTTTTAAACAGAAAAGTGTTTATTTATACAGATTTGAACGCATTCTAAAATTGCGATTAATCTCGATTAACTACAGAAGTTTTGAGCTTAATGGCAATTATTTATTTTAATAATTTGACTAATAAAAATACAAAATACAGTACTTTACCATGCCTGTTGCCCTTGTAATTTAACCATTTGTTAGACTATTTCTAAACATACACTAATACGCATTTAAATACAAAATGTAATGCTCAGTAAATACTCAAGTATCTTAAAATATTAAAATTCTAAGTGACAGAAAAATGTGCACTGTGATTGTTATTACCATATATCCATTGTATTTTAGGTGAACTACCATCAATGTTTGTATATTTGCATTTCACAATAAAATTACGGTTTAGATAAACTCTTTAGCTTTATCAAAGTATCAAGACGGATGGCTGGCAGTGATTTCTGTCATTATTTCAATCAGTGGACACTAAACAGAGCTATTTCTCCCGTTAATCCTATAGATGAAATCTGCATCCGAAATGTGATTATTTTCTTGTATAGTGCGCTTATTTGGACCTGAGCCCGTAGGACTCTTTAAGAAGTGCCTTACATAAGGAATGGGCTGTAGGGTGCCATTTGGGACAGCCCACACTCAGTACATGGCTGTTTTAATGATGTCTTCTAATGTGTACCAGGCCCACTGGTCATTTATTAACACAGGACCCCTGCCACTCGGCCCTGTCTCCTCCTTGCCCCGCCCGTCGTCTCCTTGTCCCCACGCCTCCCCCGTCTCCTCCTTGCTCCCCCGTCTCCTCCATGCCCCCCCTCCCGTCTCCTTTCTGCCCCATCCTTGCCTTCATCAGAGCTCATAAGTGTGGTATGTGATGTGAGCTGCATGGATAATCTTGTACAGACCAAACACCAGCTTTGTATTTGTTGCGCTTACGCCCACACCCCTCTGTACCCCCGTAATTCAGACCTCCAGGTCCTCTCACGGCGCGCCCTTCACCTCTTCCCTTCTCCATGCTGAAACCCTTGGCCCCGGCTCCTCAGCCCTGGCTCATCCTGTGTGTCCATATCGGGTTTGGAGATCAGCCCTGTCTCCCACTGCTGGGAGGGAACACACAGACCGGAGCAGGCTCAGGTCAAAGGCACCCTTCCTGTTATGTGGAGTAACAAGGGACTGTTTCAGAGTGCAGTTTAAGGAAGCTCTACTCCCTAAATACACTTTTTTCTTAATACAGCGTGACGCTCTTTCTCTAGTGCGCACGAGTCAGGTCTCTCTGTGCACACACTATGTCCTTAAGAAAGTTACTTTTTTAAACTCTATTAAAGTCAGGGGAAATCATTCAGTTTAAGTTAATTGTTTCGTTACAGGGCTCTTTTTTCCCCTCGTCTTCTTGTTTTGCAGCTTCAAAGAGTACAGAAGAAGTGTGTATGGAAATGTAATGAGGTGAAATGTAATCAGTGTTCACACATTGCAGTTTGGGGAAAAAAGCTAAGAGATGGTTCTGTTTTGAAGGTTGGCAAACATAATCATTTGTAAGTGAATAGTGGTTAACTCTGGTGGGGATGCGGGAAGATGTGACACAGGACACTCTACATGCCTTTTGTCTGGTTTCTTCATGCATTTTCAGACCTGGAATACATTTCCATCCCTCTGCCTAACAGGAAAAACATTCAGAAATCCAGTGTAGTCTTGCAACTATCCGATACCCATTCCCTATTTGATCAAATAATTTGAAGAATGTCTTGTACCATTTATTTTAACCATTCAGGTTAGGAAAACCTAGTTGAAAATCTTAATGAAATCTCCTAGTCTCAGCTGTTAGAATAAACCAGGCTCATAGAGGAGAAAGTTGTTTGAAGAGAAACTTGACCCTGAGCTTTCTTGGCCACACGTGTTGTTGCTAGTCTTTCCCTTCGCTGTGGTTGCTGTTTCTCCAATGCTGCCATTATGTGGCCCAGTAGCTATGGTTGACATGATGAGCTACAGACATTAAAGCATCAGTCTCACCCGTTTTCAGCCTCGCCCACATTCTGGATGTTTCTATCAGGAGAACAGTTATTCTCACACTCATTCCTGGGCCTTTTTGTTCTGTCATTCCGTTGTCAGTGTAATTTGTTTCCTGCTTTGGCGTGTGGTTCAAGTCGGGCTGATGGCCTGCGAAGTCTTACTTCAATCGCTTGTATAAACACTTCTGACTGATAAATGTTGTTTATTACTGTATCTGACTGGGATCATGTGCAAACAACTCTGCAGTCGAGTAACTGTGCTCTGCTCGTTCTCGGGCTGCAGGTTTACCCCAGAGTCAGATCTGCGGCACGCCTCACTGAGGGTTGTCTAGTGTCTGGAAACTCCACCGTGGAGGTTGGCCATGTGGGATCCAGCCGGCGGCTGCCTGCGTTGGCTACGTCAGCGCGCTGCGGCTTGCTTGTCCCGGGCGCGGGGTCCCTTCGGTAGAAAGGAGGAAGGTGTTGGAGGATGGGGTGGCAGCAGGGCATTATTTGTACTTGCTTGTTCTCAGTGTGCAGGTAGCTCCAACAGGAGGGACCACTCATTCGGTCCTGTCTCAAAGGACCGTGGAGTTATTGGACTTGACCAGGCTTCACTGCCTTATCCCCACTCTTCCTCTCACCATACTCCTTTGGGGGCAGGAGCGTGTGTGACTGGTCTTGGTCTGGAAAAAGCTTCTCAGTAGAATGATGTCTCGGGGCGGTAATGTCTGCCCATTATATTTCCTTGTCCTGGTGAACTTTCCCATGCCTGTTGGACGTGGTCTCTTTCTGTGTGTATTGTTTTCAGTCCCACCCTTGACCTTATCCACATTGTTCTTGGTGACGTGACTTGTGCCGCCCAGCTTCAGCCTCAGACATAGTGTGGCCTTTGAGAGGCCTGTGTTGTTGCTGTGGTCTCAGGCCACGTCTTCTTCCCTTTGGTTAGATGCCGTATGACAGACTCCGGACTGAACCTGGGACCTTCAGGTGACCATGAACAGTGTTGAGCCGCCAGGTCAGAAAGCCCCTCATTCTGGCTTTCTGTGGTGTGTATTCTTGGTGGTTCTCTATGGGCTGGCACACATACTTGAACCTAGCTCATAGTTCTCGCTCTCCTAATTAAAGGTGTCCTGCATTTAGTTCTGATTTATATCAGTGGTCAAGCCTACTTCCTGCTCCACAGTGCATGAAGTGCATTCCACAGGTGTCCAACCAGCTGGCTGAAGGCAACTGGTTATTTATAGTGGCTTCAGACTTATGGAGGCTGATACCATTATCACAAATCATTAATGTGTCTCATTTTATTAAGCTTCAACTAAAGTCAAGAGGACCACCAGAGCACACATTCCTAAAAGAGGTACAGGGTCTTAACATGACACCCTTCTACCTTTAGGGAGGCTTCCTGAGATCATAGATTAAAACACACTGAAAGGTTAAAATCACTCCCTTTGAGATGTAGGTCAGATCTCCCTCTGCTTTCTAGATATGATGCAGATGAGTCTTCTGTCTGACAGTCATTAAAGTCTACAGTCACTTTTTTTACCAGAATAACATTGTTTGCCACTACTAAAAGTAGTTTGTGGGCCTGCTTGACATGCCTCGAGTTTTTTCGCAACTCAAAAATCCTTCTGTTTCAGATGAAGCCTGTGTTATTGTAGTGCTTTATCCAATCACCAAAAACTTGTTTAAAGCTCACAGTGTTGGATAAAGTGTTACATTGCGTTATAAGCAACTGTAAAGCTTTTCACTGTGATCAGAGGCAGAGTGTTGGTATACACTATGGTCTGAGGCTGGTGGTATTCTCTATGGTCTGAGGCTGGTGGTATTCTCTATGGTCTGAGGCTGAGTGGTGGTATTCTCTATGGTCTGAGGCTGAGTGGTGGTATTCTCTATGGTCTGAGGCTGAGTGGTGGTATTCACTGGGGTCTGAGGCAGGGTGGTGGTATTCACTGCGGTCTGAGGCAGAGTGGTGGCATTCACTGGGGTCTGAGGCAGAGTGGTGGCATTCACTGGGGTCTGAGGCAGGGTGGTGGTATTCACTGGGGTCTGAGGCAGAGTGGTGGTATTCACTGGGGTCTGAGGCAGAATGGTGGTATTCACTGGGGTCTGAGCCAGAATGGTGGTATTCACTACGGTCTGAGGCAGAGTGGTGGTATTCACTGCGGTCTGAGGCAGAGTGGTGGTATTCACTGGGGTCTGAGCCAGAATGGTGGTATTCACTGCGGTCTGAGGCAGAGTGGTGGTATTCACTGGGGTCTGAGGCAGAGTGGTGGTATGCACTAGGGTCTGAGTCAGAGTAATGGTATTCACTAGGGCAGAGTGGGGGTACTTACTAGGGTCTGAGGCAGTGTGGAGACTTGGCTGGGTTATGCACCATCCCTCTGTAAGGACACTTCATGCAGCCCTCTTGAACAGATTTGTTAGAATGAATTGAACCTTGAAGCTGAACCCTTGTCCCAGACTGTTCCCTGTGCACCCCCCCCTTAATAGGATATTGTGGTGTGAAGGCGAGGAACAGAACCCAGTCCTGACCTCCAGGAAGGATCAGATGAGCCAATACACACCGGGTCATGTGCCTGCCCGGCGCCGCCCCAGGGGATAAAGACCTAGCGCCTAATGGGCTAGCACCTGGCTGATACCCTAGCCTGTTTTAATAGAGAGGAGGTTAACAGCCCTCTAGTGTGGCTGTAAAACCTGAGCTGCCTGCTGGACATGAGAGAGAGCATGTTTAGTTACCATGAGCCGTGATTGATCTGAACAGTTACTGCTGACTCTTCATATAACACCTCCGCTAGCTTTTGTTCCAGCGGATGGATACGCTACCTATGGTACACACACACCCACACATGCCTGAAATGTGGGTTCATTAAGTTCACTGTAAAGTTTTGGAATGAGGTCCAGTTCTAAACCTGAGAAACACATAAAGACTGGTTTTGCTACTTGTGTTATTGCTGTTAGCCCCCTTTGAAGCCAGACGTCATTCCATAAGAGTGGGTGCTTGCTTCCTCTGCCACTGGTTTGGGTTTCTATTATTCAAGGTTAATTGGTTTTGCTACAGCTTGGTCAAAGAAAGCAACGTGATTGGTTGATGCTTTTTAGGACACACACTGTGTAAAAGCTGTGGGCAAGCTTTTTATGTAACTAAGGTTATTTGTTTTCGGTTCTGAGAAATACATTTCTCTTCCCAATGCCTATAGCAACTTAAATTTAGTGAACAACCGGTTGAATTGACAAACAGTCGATTTGACATCCAGTGCAAATCGGACGAGCCCCCAGCTGGCTCTGGTAGAACTGCTAGATTGGTGCCTTCCTAGTTGAACAATAACATTTTATGAATAAATCAGGCTATATTGTTTAGTGACAAATGTCACTAATTGTTTGAAAATATTGCAATTTTCCTGTTAAAAAAATCTATTACAAACTTGGTGGTTAGAATTCTAAAAGCTTATTATCTAAAATAATACATTGCCTGTAACAGCTCTTAAATTTGGTATTTTATGAATATACCGTAAATCCCCAACATGCTTTATTGCGATTATAAACTGGTTAACAAAGCAATTACGGCAGTGAAAGTGATGTGATATCATTCTCGTGGTATATGGTCTCATATACCATGGCTATCAGAAATCTTTATTTGAACCATCCAGTTCATGAGACCGCATGCCACAGGTACGACATCACTTCTTATTGCTCTGATTGTTGATAACTGGTTTGTAAGTGTAGTACAGCATCTGGGAGGTTAGTGCAGTATTGCCAATATAACAGGGCTTAACGCTGTGTCCAGGCCCTGCATGTAGTGTGAACTGTATGGTTTGTGTACATGTCTAACACTGTTACGTGTCTTTTTGTGTCTTTGTCGCCACGTACATGCAGTTATACAAGCAGGACTGTGAGACCTTTGGCACAGTGGTGAAGATGCTGGTGGTCAAGGAGCCCAGTCTGGAGAAGCTACTCCAGAACCCCCTGAAGGACAACCTGATTGAGATCCGCGAGCGTTGCCTCAATGACCTTCGACACTTCATCATAGAGCTGGACCAGGTCACTAATGAGGCCTGACCCATCCACAGTGGGGTTCATGGGAGGACTTGGGAGTGGCGTTAAGAGGCTCTGAAAGGTTACTTTGAAAGTCGTAAGACCTTCTCTTCATACTTCGCCAAGATGTCGGCTTTGAAGAGTGGGAAAAAAGAAGTGTTCCTATAGCATTATATTTTATCTTTTACAGGATCACAGGTACATTGTCCTTGTGTTTATTTTGTGGCTAAATCTTAGTGCCAAAATGCTGCTTAGTATTAATTCTGAAGGCCACATCAGTAAGGTTGCCCAATGTCAGTGATAAAAAATTTGCAATGTTAACTTACGTATTTTATAAAATTTAGGGTCATTAAAGTCACATTTTTGAAACAGAAATAACAAAGGCAGTTCTGTTTTGAATAGACTTAAAATAGTTCTGAATTTCAGCTTTATTACTGAAAGCCTCATGCCCAAGCTGTAATTAGTTCACTCCTTAGCAACAGTTTGAACAAATAAGCAGATGGGCTTTTTGTCAAGTGTTAAATGAGTGAATCATACTGATTCTTATGTGAATCAGTATGATTCAGCATGTGTTTGGAAAGAAATTGACTCTTTATGAAATGTGGTCATTGTCCATAACATTTGTCAGTGTACTGAAATAAGAAGTTTTGAATGTTGTTTTGAATACCTACTTCTTTCCGGAGAAAGCGGTGCCTAAGAAAAAACGTGATTGTAATATTTACTGTCCTACTTTACATCAAGTGAGACCTCTTCAAGTGAGATGTAGTTAGTGACTAATCACTGACCACTAAGTAAAGGGTGCAAACCAGGGAACACTCAGCCCTCACTGGAATGAGTCCAACACGCAAGCTTTACATGTTCTTCAGGTCAATACATCACATTGTAATAGAAGTTAGAGCATGAAGTTGGTGCTCTCCAAACAAAGCATTCCTTAAAAAGCACACCATTTCTCTGCCAATGTTTTTTTTAACTCCTGTTGGAATAAACTGGTCTGGTAATGTTATCTTTTTTATTACAATTATCATCACGCCTTATTTTCCAGTTTTTACATTTATACAGATGACTGTGATCTGTTTATAATACAATATGGCTCATAAATATGACCCAATAAAACCCAGAGCAGAAACAACATAGCTAGTATTATGGTGTCCTCTGCTCTTAGGGCTGCATCTGCATAAGCCTAAAAGCAAAAAGCGCATACATTAGAATAGGAAGGGTCATACTCTGGCATGTCCTGTAACTACTGGTAGCACGGGAAGTTATACTATCATGTTTCATGCCCTGGCTAACAAAAGGGAACATTGTTTGATAATATCTTTCTATGTGATTCCGTCAAACAAAAGAAATACATTTTTTTTCATCAGGGGTATAAAAAATACCAGTTTTGTATCTGAACTTTACAATATATACATTAATGTCTGCACTGTTAAATAGTCATTTAATTTCATCTGTAAAGGCTGTTTTAAATACATCTTTTCAAAGTTAATTTGTTAATTGGTGGACAGTTAACAAAATTGCAGAGACATATCTTCTAATAAAAATGATTATTACACCATTAATGCATTTATGCAACTCTTCTCAAAGATCAGATCAGAGCTATATTCACAAATATATAGTACATCCAGGCCTTTATGGGAAGAAGGGTATCTCTGTATTCCAAATAGTGGCACCAAGAAATGCAGGTCAACCTGAAAAGCCAATCCGTGGGGTTACCATGACAACTCAAGTCTTATGAAATGATACAGTTGTTCCCCTTGTGCCCCTTTTTCTTTTTGGACTTAGTATGTGGAACCCCCCCATAAGACGGGGAGGGCAGACCCGCTACACGACTGGGTCCGGGCAGGTCGTCATAATAGTGTCTGTGTGGCCAGGGCTGGGGGATGGGCTGGCCCAGGAAGAAGCCTTCCTCCTCAGACTCGGAGGAGGAGGAAGAGCAGGTAGAGCACCAGTCGTCCTGGTCCCTGTCCCCACACAGCCCCAGGAACCTCTCCATGGCCGGGCCCTGCTGGAGCGCGTAGTCTGAGCCGGCGTGGTGGGGATGCTGCCCCTGGCCACTCGCCTGTTGGTTGGGGCGGAAGGCCTGTTGCTGAGGCCCCTTGTGGCTGAATCCGTGGCCTCTGTGGTCCTCTCTGAAGTACATGCGGTTGGCCCTTTCCTTGGGCACCAGGTGGAGGGCGTTGTCTGAGCGAGACTTGCGGCTGTGACGTCTTCTGTGGTGATGGTGGTTGTGTCGACGGCCCGAGCTACGAAGCTCTTGGTCCTGGTCTTCAAAGTGGTAGGCCCGCCGCCGTGTCCTCTCGCTCAGCGGAGGCTGGCGCATCGGCGGGTTGCCATAGCGACTGTTGTCCACCACGTCCGGGGAGAACTTGACCTGCTGGGGACGGGACTGGGAGCGAGTCCTCCTCAATGCCGGGACATGAGGCGGCTTCGGGGGAGACTGGAGAGAAGCTTCAGTCTCCTCCGCCGTCTCCTGCTCCAGCTCAGACGTAAGGCTCTTTAGTGAATTGGCACTGTTGTGTAAAATGGAGGAGTTAAGGGTTGCCATGTTGCTTGTGTTGTCACAGTTCTCCGGCTCAAGCTCATCAAAGCTCTGTAAGGAGTAGACCAGTGGCCGCTCTTTAGTGTCGCCATCTACTGACACACCTGGAAGAAAACATAAAGAGAAAAATTAAGGAGATATGTTTCCACTGGGTATCTAGTCTTCTAATGCGTTTTCTGAAGAGCAATCTACCATCACAGAACATCAGAAGAATTAGGACAGTTGTCAGATTAAGACCTGGTCATTACTCAGGTTGTTGGGAGACTGCAGGTTTGTAAAGGAACGCCTGTTCCAGATGAGATGTGATTTGTCTTACCTGTGATGTTAGACAGTGCCAGTGAGTCCATAGAGTCCCTGACACTCTGTTCCTTTGATCCCTTGAGCTCGTCCGTGATACAGTCCAGGGAGCCGTCGTACCACTGCTTGTCGTCCATCTGAAAGCCTGGATCCCCGCTGCTCCTGGCCCCCTGCTCCTTCTCCAGCTCCTGGAGCTTCCTGCTGCTGGCAGGGCCAGGGTGGCTCCCGTAGGCCGAGTCCCCCAGCCCGTCCTGGGACTGGGCCCAGTACATGTCTGGCTGGTACTTCTTACTGGCGAGGCTTTGGGTGCCAGACCCCCCTCCTCCCCTGAGGTCTTCCATCCCAGACCTGGAGCTCTGAGGCTTCATCTTGATGTCTGCCTCGGTCATCCAGTGATCGGTTGAAGGTCTGGGATCCACAGTCTCACCCTGCTGGAAGATGCCGTGCTCCCCGAACTTGAGGAGCAGCTGGGTCATGTAGTCCTCGTGCTCTGCCCACTCCTCCTCCTGATCCTCTGGGGCCTCCGTCTCCTCCCTCCCCTTCCAGAAGCGCTCCTCGTCCGTCAGACCCAGGTGTGCTAGCTTGTCAGTGAGTGCGCCGGCGTCCGGGTTGCTAGTAAACCCGGGGAACTTGTAGTTGACGGCGGGCGAGAAGAGGAGCGACTGGCGGCACTGGTCCGCCGAACGACTGCTCTTGCCCATGCGTACACTGCGGCGGGACTCGCGGGAACGCGCCGACTGGAAGGCGGAGTCAGAGGAGTCTGAGGCATGGACGTCTTCACCCAGACTGCAGGCTTTGGAGCAGTAGATGTGACCCTGTTTGGGCAGGAAGGGACAGCCCAGCAGGGACCTCTTACACTGGGCACAGCAGAAACAACCCTCGGTGGCGTGCCAGTGGAGACCCTCGTATGTCATCTGGGCGTGGTCGACGCCTGAAGAAGCAAAGTGAGGTTTGGGTTAGCAGAAGGAAGTTATTTTAATTTAAAGAGACACTGTTGTGGTGTGACCCCCTTAGTTGTTAAGTTCCTAGGAACTTGAAGTGGTGGACTAAAGTGGCCCTGAGGTATAAGTTGCTTTGTGAGTTAGAGTAAGACCTACTGCTTTTTATGCAGCAACAGTATTTCACCACTTTTGTGTTTAATAATGCATCCAATTCCTGAAAAATCTATCTTAATAACCCTTTCCTAGGAATGTGCCATATTACATTCATACTGTCTGAGAATAAAACAAATGTACCTCTTGGATTACTAACATTCTCACTGCTTGAAAAACACATTTGACTTTCTTTCTGGTGTTTGTTTCTCAATGTGGTGGTGGTTTGTATGCTTCTCGGCGGTGGTCAGGACTTACCAATGTGTTCCCCGCAGGCTTCACAGTACTCCGCGTAGAGAGACTCGAAGCAGCCACAGCAATATGGCCGCCCGTCCTTCATGATGTACCGCTGTCCGCCCAGCACAGTCTCGCACTCGAAACAGGAGAAGTGCTTCATGTGCCAATGCCGGCCCTCAGCCTCGGTGCATTCGTCCGAAAAGATAACCTGAAGAGAGACACGTTTACACGCAGTCGGGTCAATGGCTGGGTTTGGTTTAGCGCTGGGCTGCTCAAACCTGGTTCTGGAGATCTACCAGTTGGTTTTCACTCCAACATATATTTCGCCCACCTAATTCTAATAACGAGTTGGATGAAAAGATGAGTCAGGTTGGTCACAACGGGGGTTGATGTGAAAACCCACAGGATGCTATATCTCAGGGATCAGGCTGGAGCAGCCCTGGGGCCTTGTCTTTCGTGCGTACACACAAATGTATGCGTAATCCATGACTACACCAGTTGGAATTTATCAATGTTGAACTTGAAATAGGTTCGCTTATTCACCACAAATCGTACAAAACAGCCAATAGGCCTACTCAAAATAAAAGCTATAGGCTGTTGCTATGCAGCACTAAATGAAAAATGCATTTAACTAAAATGGAACAATCGTTTTAACAACTCATTGATCTTCTAAAAAACATCTGAAATGTTATGTGCTTTGCCAAATTATGTAGGATACTATTTCCTTTAACAGATCTTGCGTTTACAAGACAGCCTCGGCTGTACCGCCATGACCCGGTACTGTCCTCACCAGAAACCAATACGGTACACTGCCAAAGTCAGACAGTGCCCCGCAACACCACTCTGGTATGCCACTGCAGATAGTTGTTCTATGGCAAATATAAGTCCTAGGCCCACATGACTTAAAATGGACTTGACCAATTTAGGTCTTTATTGATGTTTCTTAAATGTGAAGCTGAAATGTTATTATTAACCTAATGGCAAATGATCATTTACTGCAAACCATTCCAGAGCGACATGTCTGAGTCTCCATCTAGGATTTCCACTCAGATCTCCCCAATGATGCCAGTCAATGCTAGTCAATGGGAGAACTATCTGGAACACTCTTCCCACGTCCTGTAGTTTGGACACTGGTTAGGAGTGCAGCAAATCGCTTCCACCTTGACTGATCTGTGACCACTTTATTAACAACAGCCATGTCTTGCAATGTGGAATAATTCACTGCTTGTTGGGCAACTTGATATGTTGGGGAAAAGGATTTGTTATAGATTCTATATCAGATAACATTATTTGAAGTTCACATTATGGGAGATGTATTTTCTTGTACCTTTTTTGTGACTAGTCTCCACATAGACAATAAGGCTAATTTGGATACTTTGTTCGGGTAATTGTAGCTGTTCTTTGGATGGAGACTGTAAGCTCGTTCACGTACACAGAAGAACAGTGGGTCTGATTCATCAACGGAAGCATGTGTATGTGTTGCGTACGCCAGTTTGATAAATCCCAATAATTTTTTGCACACGCAAATCATAAGATTCCCACAACCGCCAGAATATAGTTTGAAACGTATGCAAGATTGATACGAGGCCCCTGGTCGGCGGTTATTGCGGAACATATGCTGGTGTTGGTGTGAGTCTGACTCCGACCAAACCTTGGTTTACCGGTGATATTCCCACACAAACATCTCACCTCATCGCATGCTGAGCACCGCGGTTTGAGTAGCTCAGCGTGGTGCCGTCCACAGTGGATCTTTCCGTCCTGGTAAAAGTAGATCAGGTCCACCAGCAGCTCACTGCAAGTGGAACACGCAAAGCATGCTGGGTGCCACACTAGCCCGGGACCCGCTCTGGATGCGAACACGGCCATCTCTCCTCCGTTAATGCTGTCCCCACACTGAAATAAAAAAACACAACACAGAAATCTGTAAGGAAGAGTTTCAATCTCAAACTGCAGATACTGTTATACAGTCCTAAGCCCATCAGGTATTTAATGATAATAGGATAGATTATGCTGAAATAGCCACTGGTGCCGATTGCATGCTGTATTTTTAAATGTCAACTTATGCTCTTCTAGTACTAAACGCGTGGTGGACGACACAAAGACAGCAGGCTGCATGACGGCAAAACTCCCTGCTTATGTAACCTCCAGCCCTGGGGTTTGTCGCTGTGGTTTAGCATATCCATCCCTCTGACACGGCTCCTGTCTGAACACTAACTAGGGTGTCACGGGTTCACTAAGCCGCCTTGTCCCAACGTCCTACAGGGCGGAGGTGGACATGAAGAGACATGCGGCCAAATGTCTGTGATCTGTGGCGATGTGGTGTCAGTGCCGCTCAGATCATGGGGTTATTCTGGGAGGGAGGACCGGGGGGGCAGACTGGGACTAGCCTCTGACACGTTTGTCTCCGTCTACCATGTGGGTCTATGTGCTTGGCCTTTTAAACACTGGGCCTGCACACACCCATCACAAACACACACCCATCACACACACACACACACACCCATCACTCAAACACTCATCACACACACATACACACCACTCGTGGTAAAAACAAAGACAGCAGTGAGCGCTGCAGGCGAGGGGAACATGAGGGGACCTACGTGTTCACAGATGCTGCGTAGCTGGGTGCGAGGAAGCAGTTTCAGGGAACCCCTCCCCAACGCCTCCTTCTTCCGCTGGACACTGAACATGTGGAGCTCCTTCTTCTCCTCCTCACTGAGCGACTGGCAATATCGCATCTGCCGGGTGGGGGAGAGAGCGAGGAGGAAAGAGAAAGGGAGATGACGGAAGAGTCGGAGGAAGAAGGATATCTGTCAAACACTGAAAGTGAAGGATGACTAAGTAGGGGAGTTGATTTCAATTAGTAGGAAGGAAGTTATTGGTGTTTTACCCAAACGGCTGGCTTGGATAGAAATGGTATCTGTATCCAGTGACGCTGACAGGGGGGGGGCCAACCGGTAACATTGTCCCGGGCCCAGGCCTCGGGGGGCCCATTTAGTTGGCTTAAATATAATTATTAGTCAGTCAATCTTGGTATTTAGTACTACCTAGCTAAAACATCAAGCAAACACTTATGACCTGTTTTATGAACAGTAACATCATTGCTATTTATTAAAATGTTTGGCCTGTGGTTTGGGCCTTAAATGTAAAATTTTGTCCCGGGCCCTGGGAATCCTGTCAGCGTTCCTGTCCATCTCAAATTAGGATATGAGTGAGAGCAAGGGGAGTGTCATTGGGGAATGTCTCCATTTCAAAGCAGTATGTTTTCTTCATCACTATTATGAAGAATTTGTTTGTGTCCTTCTGTTGACCGTGTTGGGTCATGTGATCTTTCCTGATGCTTAACCTGTTCAAAATCAGCTGAATACAAGTGGTCAATGGAGATGTCAGTGATAACATGTTTCATATGAGTCCTCCATCCATCACTACACAAGTAAAACACAGTGAGAGCCATTCATTAATAATGAGACTGAGAACCAGAGAAAGTGAATTGAGAGTCAGCCGAAGTACAGGACAGACTGAAGTCAATCATCTGAAGGATTGCTCCTAACAGGACTAACAACAGTGGTGTTTAGAGTTTGAGGACACAAGGGAACAAAGCTGGACCCAGCCTGTGGAGACACAATATCTCCCTATTTGTCATAATGTGTCTGTCCTATAGATCCTCATAATGTCTCCCTACTAGGTCTGTCCACATAATATCTCCATACAGCGGGTAAAATAAGCATTGAACACATCACAATTTCTCTCAGTAAACATATTTCTAAAAGTACTAGTGACATGACATTTTCACCAGATGTTGGTAAAAACCGAAGAAATACATACATAAAAACCCAAATAAGGTTAGAAAGTAAGCTGTGTAATTATGTGAAATGACAGGGAACGACTGAAGAAAGGGAGGTGCAAAAAGGTATGGAACGCCAAGACACCAGCTGAAGTATATCAGTAATTAGAAAGCAATCCTGACCCTTATCAGTCCAAATTAATATCAGCTGGTTCAGTCCCAACTGATGGCCTATTAAAAGGTGTGTCATTACCACGGTGTCACACAAGGAACATCTCATGATTGGTATAAGCAAAGAGCTCTAACAAGACATTTGCAAGCTTATTGTTGCAAAACATACTGGTGGCATTGGTTACAGAAGGATTTCTAAACTTCTGAATGTTCCAGTGAGCACTGTGCTCCCCAACAAGTGGAAATTGCATAAACATATACTGGACTTGATCAGGTGCTCCTCGCAAGATTTCTGACCAAGGAGTGAAAAGAATTATCGGAAGAATTGTCAAAGAGCCAAGGACCACATGTGGAGAGCTTCAGAAAAACCTGGATTTGGCAGGTACAATTGTTTCTACGAAAACAATAGGTAATGCAATCAACCGCCATGGCCTGTATGTACGCTCACCACGCAAGACTTCCTTGCTGAAGAAAAAGTATGTTGAAGCTTGTTTAAGGTTTGATGCGCAACATTTGGACAAGTCTGTGAAAAGAAACTATTTGGATGCCATAATGTTTGCAGGAAAAATGTCACTGCACTTCAACCCAAAAACAAAAAAACAGCAACAGTGAAGTTTGGAGGTGGGTTCATCATGGTGTGGGGCTGTTTTTCAGCATACGATAGTGGCAAACTTAAAATTATTGAAGGGAGGATGAATAGAAAAATGCATTCTTAATAAAATTCAGCTGCCATCTACCAGAATGATTAATATGAAACGAGGGTGGACATTTCATCAAGACAATGATCCCAAACACACAGCCAAAGAAACTCAATTGGTTTCAGAGAAAGAAAATAAAGCTGCTAGAATGGCACAGCCTATCACCTGAATCCAATTAAAAATCTATGGAAAGAACTAAAGATCAGAGTTCATAGAAGAGGCCCACGGAACCATCAAGATTTGAAGACTGTGGAAGAATGGGCCAAAATCACGTGAGCAATGCATGCGACAAGTTTATCCATACAGTAGGTGTCTTGAAGCTCTCATTACCAACAAAGGTTTTTGTATGAATTATTGAATACATTTCGGGAAGCTTGTTCAATACTTCATTTCACATTATTACACACAACTTTTTTATGTATGGATTACTTGGGTTGTAACCAACATCTGGTGACAATTTCATGTCAATAGTAGCTTTGGAAGTATGTTTACTGACAAAAATGGTGACGTGATCAGTACTATTTTACCCGCTGTATCCGACAGGTCTGTCTTTCTAATGTCTCCATGATGAAGGCTCCATCCCACAGATCCTTACATTGTCTCCCTGTCCTACTGGCCCATGCTCATAAAGACCCAAGCTATGACAGACTTCTGCAGGTGGGCGCTCATAACAAGCGTGTTAAGTCCTCCAGTCAAAGATGGTATTGTGTCCCCAGAGACCCACAGTGGCAGGAATCTGTGTGGGAGCCAGAGACTAGAAAGCCCTCCTCTGTGTGGCAGCGACTGCATGGAGGCCAAGTCCCGATGTGGACAAGATGTCACAGGGAGAGGTGGTGAGATCCTGAGAGGGCTTGGTCCCAAATCTAAGGTGGATATTGTGATGTGGCCTCATTGAGTGGGTGAGCTGATCAGTGCCTGGCGGCCATTTCTACCCACTGAGGGGATATGAATGGCGCTGATGGTGGGAAACTGGGTGATGCCCTCCTGTGAGACCTGCCCTGATACGATGGCTTTAATACAGTGTCCACTGGGAAGAATTTTACGACACACATAAACGCACATGCAGAGAGACAAGCACACATAAACGCACATGCAGAGACCAGCACACACAAGCAAACACACATTTCAGGATCTATTTCCTACCTCATTGTCGTGTGGAGGCAGTTGGTACAGCAGTTGTTTGATTCTGAACTTCTCTCCAGGACTATTGACATAAGGAACCTTCTCCTCAGGAAGACAAGAGAAATACAACTGGACCTGGAGACACCGGTCACAAGAGGGAAAGGAGAGATGGTCACACATGCATGGAACTTGTCAGAGACATACACATAACACATAACATGAGAGAAACTGTCACACCCAGTATGTTTGATAGTGTTTTTCTGCCTTGCAATAATTACATTATTGTTAACAGTGTCATATCGACCCCTGTCATATAAGAGACGAACAAGGAAAGGTTGATGATAACGAGAGTCCAACTAGGGTGATCAGATGTCCCTTTCTTCCCGGAAAAGTCCCGTCTTTCAGTCCGTTTTTAGGTGTCCTGACTTGTTTTGTCATGTTTTCTGTATTAATTCTCTAAGGATTGTACAATTTCTGCTGTGTACACCTGACATGCTGCCTCCGTTCATTTTATTATGTGGTCATGGTGTGTCACATGTTTGTTGTTGTTTGTATCCACTTCAGGAATTTGTCATGAAATCTTTTGTTATAGTACAGTTTTACAGTGGAAATGGTTCATCTTTGCCTTTTTCAGAGAAATGCATAATGTGTTGTTCTGAGTGAAACACTCTTTTGTTGCTTCGGTCTAAGTCATTGTCTAGATACTGTGTATAGACAACTGTACACACTCACAAGATACTGTGCTTATGCATTTGATAATACAATTGAATGTACAATGTAGATATGTTTGTTGTGGGTAGGTGGTGGATGTATGTGTGCGTATTTCACTCTATTGAATCTGGTCCACCAGCGCACCTATGCAGATTTCTCCTAACCTAATTCACTGGCCCAGATTTAGCTCACATCAATGTCCTTTGAACGTTATACTGACAAACAGTGACCCATTTTGCTCAGACCAAATAAAAGACAGGAGACTCAGCGAGCTACAGCACACGAACATTCTGTTACTCCACTCAGCCACCGCTGTTTACAAGCAGTGACAAGATGGTAACATACAGCTCCGGAAAAAATTAAGAGACCACGACACTATTTATATTCTTTACAAAAAAAGTTTTGAGTGAGGAACATAAGCGTTCAATTTGGAGTGGTCTCTCAATTTTAGCCCTTCTTTTCCTCACTCAAAATCTTCCTTTTCAACTTTTTTGGATATGAACCAAAAAAAGAATTTCAGAGCTGTATTTCACAGTTCTTGCCAGAGTTAACACTATCACAAAACCTGTATCCAAATGGACTGCAAAATATTTCTGAAATACATTTTCTGCCAGATTTCTGCTAGTAATTTCCATTTCCCTTTGATTGATTCCCCAAAAATGTTTGTGTTAATCTTGCTTGTTTATTAATATATATTGTACAGATTGTGTATTGATCATTAACAAAATTGCCTCTCCTGACGGCAGTACATAGGCGAGTGTGTAACTAACACTATATATTGTATCGGGCACTATTATGCTGCATTTCCATTAGTGCTTTAACCTGGTACCAAGGCTAAACCGGTGATTGATGCTAATATTTGCTCTAGACTTTCCTGTGTGTGTCTGTGTCTATGTGTGTGTGTGTACAGTGCAGGCTCCTTGTCAAGTAACCCCCTAGCAGCCACTTACTGACAGGATGTGTATATTTTTATTTACAAACTCTGGCAGGAAAAGTCTGTATGTGATTAGCAGACATCTAGCAGATCTAATGCCAGAGGAGTCCTTTAGTATTGGATGAGAATCAGGCCCATATCACCCCCGCTGGCTGCTAACTACTTAAGATCAGGCCTGGAGGGGTCCTCGCCATGGCTGCCTTTTATAGGCCTGTTCATAAACAGAGTCCACTTGTGCATTGTGGCACTTCCCCAACTACCAGGGAGACCCCCTGCTCTTACCTACCTGTCTGTCTGTCTCAATCTCCAATCCTTAACTCAAACATCTTTCTGTCTCTCCTTTCTTAACTCACCAATCAATCTGACTCTTCTCTTAACTGCTGTATCTTTCTTTTTCTTCTCTTAACTCCATGATCGGTCTGTCTCTTCTCTTACCTGCAGTATCTGTCTGTATCTCTATTCTCTTAACTCCCACATCATTCTTTCTCTCCCCTAAGTACACTCTCAGTCTCTCCCTTCTCTCATTTACTCTGTCTGTCTGTCTGTCTGTCTGTCTTCCCTCCACCTACCATCTGTCTCTCCTCCCTTCACCTACCCTGACTGTATGTCTCTGTTTTACTGTCTCTCTCCCCATCTCCTCACTGTCTCTCCCTTATCCCTCCCTTTACACAACACACAGAAAAACAATAAATGGAGTGGGGAGGAAAAAACAGGACACCCTGGTTCTACAGCTTCCAAACTGTCCTGTGTGTAAATGTAAACTGTAAGGTCTTTCAGTTGTAATGTCTTTCAACTCATGTCTTTCAACTGTGATGTCTTTCAACCGTAATATCTTTAAACTGTAATGCCTTTCAACTGTATTGTCTTCCAATAGTAATATAGTTCAACTGTTAGGTCTTTCAACTGTAATATCTTCCAACAGTTATTCAACTGTAATATCTTTCAACTGTAATGTCTTCCAACTGTAATATCTTTCAACTGTAATGTCTTCCACCGGTTAGGTCTTTCAACTGCAATATTTTTAAACGGCAATATTTTCAACTGCAATGTCTTTCAACTGTTGGGTCTTTCGACCTATAATGTATCTCAGCTGTATTCTCTTCCAATTGTAATATCTTTCAACTGTATTGTCTTCCAATTGTAATGTCTTTCAACTGTAATTTCTTTACAGCAGCTGTTATGTGTTGTGGCCCTGCAGTATCCATTATGGGGTGATCATTACGGTGGAGAGAGGACTCGTCAACCGTTCCCCCTCTCTGGCCTGAGGACCCGGATATAGGGGGCAATTGCAAGCATGAAATGTGCATTATTTACAATGGCCCATTTCTGAGGATTGTGGGTGTAAATCCCAGGGAATAATTGCCTAAATGGGCAGAGCAGCGAGAAGTACCTCTAACTCAGGAGACAGGCACATCCCACCTTTTTATCTGGTGGCTGTAATGACCCTCCCTCATAAAGTGGCCTTCAGTGGCGGTCAATGGCCCCAAGAGACAAAGTAGTTGACAGCCCAATGGCCCCAAAGGTCAAAGTACCACGGTGACTGTTAAAGGGTTAAAGACAGGCAGCTTGTCCTTCTCTAAGGTGACAAGAAAAAGACATGACCTACCCGTGTCCTGTCCTTTACACAGTAATGGCCTGGCAACTGAGAATAATGACATAGACAGATACAGTGGTACCTCTTAGCTCCTATCCAAACAAGGACCTGCATTTGTGTGTCTGTGAGTAATTTGGTATGAATCTGTTGTGAATTCAATTACTGGCAATGATCATCACATATTCATGATGTACTTTATATTGAAAATGAGCTGTATTAAATACATTTAACCCCAAACAATTAACTTTCCTTCTAAGTCCATATACTTGACATACAACATGCCACGTACAATTGCCCACTAAACGTGATTACAATTGCCCATTAAACGTGCACTGGGGATTTCAATGATCTTCAACCAGAGAATATTGTGTCGATTTTCGTGCGTCTTACATGTTCAGGCCTTAGGCCAGGTGGTACCCAGGCATACTCCTCCAGGGCACAACCGGAGTCATCGTCTGACGTGGAGCTCCTCTGGAAGCCAAAGTTCAGCTGACCTTTAACCTTCTGCTCCATCGTGTCCCGCGGGCCCCGCACCCCGGCCTGGTAACCACACGCATTCTCCAGGTTCATCACACACCCCGCCTTCTGCTGTAGGGAGAGGCGAGAAGGAGGTGGGCGGGAAAAACAGATCTGTGTCACATACTCAAGTGTTACACGTGAAACTCGATACAGGATACAGCCTCGGACAAATCTGCCATTCACCCCGGAGCAAGACATTTAATCCTGACCGCTTCAGGGATGTGGTCAACAATGGCTGACCACTAGCTATAGCTACTCTGTCCAGTGGGTGTCCCTGGGAGTGTGAGATATCTGGCCTATGCCGCGCTGATGAGTGAAACACGACAAATATTTAGCGCCCACCTAATGATTATTTCTGTGTTAGCAATTAGCACTGACTCAGTCACCACTAGCACCACTTTCATGTGGGATATCTTCCCTGAAAGGCAGTGACAGGATCTGGGGAGACTGTCTCAATACCACCATTTATGATTTTTTTTCTTTCTCTCATTATGGCAATGTGTCATTTGGACGTGCCTCCTAATGTGGCTTTGGTTTAAAAATCCGCCAGATGACAAGTTTTGTTTATGAGGTGATGTCTTGACTTGTGCGATATGCGCATTTATGAAGCAGTGTTCACACATTTTACATTCGGGCTAAAGGGAAAACACCAAACCCACAAGAGACAACACAGTGGGATCCAATGGACAGTTCCAATGGACAGCACAAGTCACATTCCAGCTCCATACAGTAATTCCGGTTCCTTTCCACACAGGACGGGTGAGCAAAGCCAGACCCAGCAGTCCCACACTTCAAGGTCTTACCTTATCAACGTGTCTGCACAGCACATGTTTCATAGAGAGATGAGTTATAGCTCATCATGGCGCTATGTCTCAAATATGAGGCTAACATATGCAAGGCTAAAGCTAGGTCTAGTTCTGAGTGGGGAACAGAAGAGTTCGATTTGCAGCGGACTCTTAATTTTAACCCTTCTGTTCCTCACTCAAAACCTTCCCTTTTGACTATTTTGGAAAGGAAAGAAAAGTATTCTCTTAATTTTGTGTCCTCTTATTTTTTTCAGAGCTGTATATAACGGTATATTTATATGTATTGGTCATTTTAGCAGATGCTTTTATCCAGAAGCGATTTACCAAGCCAGGGTTAACTGCCCTGCTCAAGGGCACAACCACAGATTTTTTTCTTGTCAGCCGCCATTGCATATTGCTTCACCCTGGCTTGCATATGCAAGGGTAAAGCTAGGTTAATATATGAGGAAAACATACGCATGGCTAACATTATATCTCTATCTGAGGATAAGCTGTAAGGCTAAAGCTATGTCTGTATGTGAGGATAACATTATGCAAGGCTAGAGCTAGATATATATATGAAGGGTAACATTTTTTTAAGGCTAAAGCTAGAACTATATATGAGATAACATTGTGTACGGCTAGAGCTAGTTCTATATATAAGGATAAAATTTTTTATGGCCAACGGTAGGTCTATATATAAATATAATATATGTAAGAATGCTCACATGAAGATGAACAAGATCATGAAGTCTTTGCCTCTTTAGCTGTTGGTCTGTATAACCAGTGGCATGGATTCCGAATGGATCAGGGTGGCATACAAAGAATGTTCCCTGCTGTTTCTCTTTTTTCTCTCGTTATTATTTTCTCTCTTCTCAGGGCTGTTTTCCAACCTGTCACACTGAGAGAGGAAGGGTGTCTGTCTGTCCCTCTGATCATCCTTTCATCTTTTGCATGGAGGGGAGGGGGAGGGGCAGAGGGGAACCAGGGAACTGTCTGTCAGACAGGTGAGGGAAAGATGGAGCACAAACGACTGGACACTGACACAGGCATCTAGAAATAGGGCAGATAGATCAAAGACGGACTCACCCTGACGCTGACCCGCCATGACCCGCACAGGGACACATACTGGACGGGCCACACAGCCGAGCAGAGAAAGAGGACTCTTGTCCTGTTTATACCCGCCTCTGACATGTATCCTTCATCACGATCCTGCCTGTTTACACTAGACTTCAATCATCTACACCTGTACAGAATGGGGGGACAGTCAGAATGTGGAAGGAATTGGGCAAAGGACAAGCAATCACTAGGCATGCCTAGGGTTTCTATGGAGTGTGCCTAGGGAGGAATGTAAATGCTGGACATAAGGAAACACTGCTGTGTCATTTCACTTAAATTACAGAGACGTTTTACGGACCTCAGTGGCTTGAGTGTTGCCTACATGGATTTTTCCAAACAGCTTTTAGCTCAGTAAGGAAGGCAGAAAAATCCCATCCAACATTAGGCATTCAACATTGTAGTGGTATATTATGCTTGATGTTTTATTGACTACTGCCGGGGAAGGGGGGTCAAGGGGACAGCTGAGAAAGCCAGCCACACTTGTCTGGTGTCTTTGAAGAGGTCAGGCGTGACAGTAGTGGGCCAGAACTGTTCTCCCTGCTCTTTCCTGGAATTTCATATGGGCATGGATGCCAGAGTGTGTGGTTGTCTCAAACACACACACACACACACACAACCACACGCATCCAGACAGACACGCAAACAGGCAGCAAGCAACCGTCTCCGCAAATTGGCAAAACAGTTTGAGCTGTATGCATCCTGTTATTCCTTCTATAGTCACAACTATCTGGGAGATAGCAGCCATAGCATGCCTGGAGCTAGATAGCAACACACGCACATGCACACACACACACACACACACACACACACACACACACACACACACCACGCGTGGTTCCTGGCCCTCTGGAGGACTGAATGATTACCTGCCTGACACGGAGCAGACAGACACCCAGGCAGGCAGCTACCTCACGCCTGTTCATACCCTGAAAACAGGACCCCAGTCAAGGGGCCTGAGAGTTAAACCTCCCTCTCTAATAACACATATCTCACTCAGGCCAACAACTGGCCTGCCTGCCTGCCAGCCAGCCTCTCAAAAAGCTGCTCACACACACCCAAACACACAGACCAAGACCTGAGTTTGATGGATGCTGCCTAGTGCTACAAGGAGGCATGTTAGGCTGAAATGGAGTCTACGACAGACAGATCCCAGTGAATCCACTTAGCTTTAAGGGCAAATTCAAGTCAAGTTATGCCCTCCCCCCATTCACTCCTTTTCCATTCAATTTAAAGAGATTTATTAGGACGGGAAACTTTTGAAGTCTCTCTGCCCCCCCCCCCCCCTCCATGAGCTCTCCTATCTCTGCTGTATTCTTAGTAGTTAAAGCCCCTCAAACCGAGATAGCGCGTCTTCAATCAGAGAGGTGCAAAACAAGACACATATTGTTCTATTCTTGTCTATTGACTTGCAAATGAGTTCTGAAATAAACGTGTCCCTGTTTGAGTGAGAGTGTGGAGTGGGTTGGCTATCTCGGGGGAGATAGGCTAACTATAGAGTTCGGTCAGCCCTGCACTGGAGCAAAAAGGGGAACAGGAACATGGCCCATGCCTTATTAACGGAGGTTAGGTTTGGGGAGGTACATGTGACATTCATTGGAGAACAATGCAGGGAGAACGCAAGTAAGCAGAGATCAAAGGGAGAGGAGTAGAGGAAAACAGATGTTTGCTTCCAAGTGGAGGACTCGAAGTCCTTCAATGATCTCCCTGGGCGGAACTCAACCTGCCTCAGAAGAACGTCGAATCCGAGAGCCTCTCAGATCAGACTCGGCAAGACAGCTCACCCGAGACCGCATCAGATTGTTAACGAAGGCCTTTCCCTCGACCATATGAATTAGTACACCAATTCACACTTCCAAGGTCGGTCCCTTCAATTCCTCACTCCCTCAACCTACCGACCCACTATCAAACCTGACCCGACCGGCCGAGTCTCAGCACGGGGAGTTGACGACTCCCACAGTGCCAGCCCACATTGAGCCAGGTCCTGTCCTCCCCTACCTCCTTCCCACATGTCCCGGACCCCTGCAGCACTCAACGTTTAACAGCCTTTGTAAAGGCGCTTGTTAACATGGCTTTAGCTTTCGGGAAACTCAGATGCAGATCTGACTGACCTCCCCACGGAGAGGTCCTAGCCCCCCCCCCAGCCGCCTGGGGAGCGGGTGGTACCCGGAGGGGAGGGCCCAGAGGGGGGCCAGGGGGTGGAAAGGGGCGGGGGTATGGATTGAGGCAGACCACGCTGGGGTAACCAGTAACTTCTGTCTCATGGAAATTGGAAAATGCGCTTCCATTACAATGGAGGGAAAACCAGTTCTGGCATGTGAGAGATGATCGGGGTTGTGATGCTGCCAATGCAGCCAGTATGAGACCGCAAGTCTCCTGAGATGGGCTTCATGTTCTCTGAAACTCTACTGACGGATAATGACACGGTCCCACAAGCTGAAACAAATCACGGCCTTGAGTTCATACTTGCCTCTCCTCGCCTCCTTCTCAGGACTCGCTGAAGGAGAAGGTCGCAAGGATAGGAGGAGTAGGAATTTGGTGAATTACATTTTTTCCTCCCCCCTTCACTAAAAGGTGTCCTCCAAATACAGACAGTGTTGTGTATATACACACATTAAACCTTCTACTATAGGATAGATGACCAACTATTAAATGGGTAAAGAAAATAGCCAAGTGCTGGTCTGAATCACTGTCTCAATTCCTCAAGGACAGGAGTGATGGACAAGCCCACAACCCAACACTGCACTCTGTAATGATGTCTGGAGAGGACATTTCCGAGGGGCCCAGGTGGCACCCTATTCCCTATTTAGTGCACTGCTTTTGAGCTGGGCCTTAGGATCAGAATAAGTCTACTCATTATGGAATAGGGTCCTATTTTGATACACCATAGATCTACTTCCAGAGAAACCAAGATGGTGACTAGTTGAAAGTCTCAGATTCATATTCAGACATGTCTGTTTTTCTCTGTAATTGGTAAATAAGCAACATCTAGTCATGTTCTCTACTCTGTGTAGTCAAGGTGTCTGGAACAGATTATCTCTAATATATACAAATTATTTCTTGTCACCTGTTGGAAACCAACCAGTTTGCATGATGGCCTGGTACTTAGTGAATTGTTCTCAAAGGTGCATGGATTCTAGACACATCAGATTAAAACAATGGGATCTTTTGCCTTCTGAAGTCTGTTACATTGACCAAACTGTAGTTTATGCCATCATCCAAGGCAAGTGTTATCAAGTTATCCAATGATGCAAAATCATGAGGAGAAAGAGCATTCCCAAAACATGACAAAATGTATCCTGATATTACTGCAAAAACACCACGGACATTAACATTGGAAATAATATTTTCTCACAAACTTGCCTGCCCCATGTCAACTGACAGAGGTGCTAGGTGCAGCTTGGCTGACGCCTAATGCCTTCCATCATCACGGGGGGGGTATTTCTGGACCAAATGGGTGAGAGAGGGGCGTTCTAGCCGATGGACCTCCAAACCCTCCATGCCCTGCCCTGCCTGCTCTGCCCTGCCTGCTCTGCCCTGCCCTGGGAGAGACCACCTGCACGTGCTTGCCTAGCCTCCATCAGGCCGCTGTCACACAGCCAGAGCAACATCAAACACCAACCACGTTCACCCAACATGAAACAGACTCACTTAAAATTTGCATCAACATCTGTATTTCAACTACTGAGCATTTGCAAGACACTTGGACAAATGCGATGCGATTTCTTTACATTGAAGCCTTTTAGTCCTGTCCCTGCGGTGGAATCCTCTTACCTCTTTGCAGAAAGCTGTCCTGAGCAGGCTCTTCTGATTAGTCAGTCCTGTTGTTTATTCTCCACTGGCTCTGTGCTACATGTCTCTTGGCTCTGTCTCTTCGCTTTAAATTTCCCCTCTTAACTGGAGCTCAAAAACCTGGGACAGCACTCTCTCTTTCAGTTTCTCTCCCTTCTGGTTCAGCCAGCTCTCAAGACTTCCTCAACTGTAGCTCCAAATCCAGGATGGGAGCCTCTTTCTCAGCTCTCTTCGGGTAAACTATGTCTGTAGCTCTCCTAAATCCTGGAGTCATAGAGCCCTCTGACTCTCAGCCGTGTCTTCCAGTGCTGTCAGTGAAACCACAGCCCCAATCAAAGCAGGCAGAGACTGTAGTAAAGAAAAAGTGAGAGGCGTGTTTGTGTGTGTGTGTGTGTGTGAACTGACGCTTTGAGGGTGTGTGCGTGTTCTGTTCAACCAGATGGCCATCCCACTCAATCCCACACCCTCCCAACTCCCTAAACCCCCAACCCTCGCCCACCCCCAACCCCTAACCCAGTCACTCAGGGACAGGGCTAGGCTCATGGTGTCTCCACCCTTTGGGGAGTCCTCCTCTCGCACTTCAAACACACATCAAATGAGAACCACCAGTGAACTCTTTCCCCGACGAGCGCATCACGTTACATCTGCGACCGATGCCACAGCTTGGGTTACCGCCACAACGAGGATGGTCAGACCCACATCCACAACGTCTCTCACATGACATGCCGTCTTGGCTGCCCGTTTCAACGTCGCAGGAAGGACAGTCGGAAAAGTGGTCAACAGTTTTTGCTGTTTTTTTCTTTCCTCTTAACCTCAAATGTCTTATTCATAAAATGTGAATTTGTTTGTAACACAGAGTAGTTTTGAAGGAAATGTCTCATTCAGTGAGTCTCAAAATACTTCGGTAACCCTTTGTTTAGACAGTCCATCTGTAGATGCTCTACAGACTATAAATAGACTTCCAGTAACATTTCAACTATCTACTAACCATTAGCCTTATCCAAAATCTTAACCCATTCCCTAGCTCAAATTCTTAACTCAACCCTGCCTAGTATTTCCTTACAACAGATACATTGATTCTAATAATTTGACCATCTGTGGGGCTTCTACGGGTGTAACATCCAAATAAACTGCACGGCCAGCATTTCCGTCACTAAAACTCCAGAGCATTTCTCCCTGTACCCTATGCAAGATACTGAACAACTCCCTGCCAAAGCCCCTCCCTTGCTGTGCCAGACAACGCTGACGGAGGCACGTCCCCACTACAGAGACAACAGTGACTCCAGGTTCAATACACAGGGATGTTTAACATGAGAATAAACGCCTCTATAGTCTCCATACAATTGCAACACGTCCAGGATCAGTTATCAGCTGTTCTCAATGGGAGGAGCTTGTTGGCCACTGGAGCCAAACAATGGTGATGAAGCGGAAATGTTATGATTGATTTCAAGAATCCTCAGAAATTTCTGAATGGAAAACACCAGTTAGAAACAGCTAGAGTGGCAAAGCCTTCATGATCATGTTCAAGGTTGTCGACACTAAAACTAGTATCATTCAGAGATCATATTTATTTGTATCATTTTGTGACTCTTCTCTTTCTCTTGGGAAATTAGCTAAAGAAATGTCCCCAGGTTACCCTGACACATTCCCCTCATAAAAATGTCAAACATTCCACAAGTCACATGAGCAACAGGAAGTAGCATCATTAGAGTCTCCTGAAGGCCACATGAAGACCAAAGGTTAGTTCTCACACTTTTTTTCTGTATTTTATGATCATATTCTAAGTATGACTGAGAATGTCAATTTCAATGTTCAGTCCTGTTACCTAAATTATTTCTTATATGTAATTATGTATTTTTTTTAAATAGTTTTGGTAAACCACTCGAAAGTGCTACGTTTTCCCACAATACTATCATTGATGTCAGGTGACTACATTTTATGTATTTGCGAATGTTATGCTAAAAACGCAGTTTTGTTACTTTCAGTCCTGTTACTTATATGAAGGGTAACAGGACTGAATGAGAGTAACAGGAGTGAGAAGATTGAAATAGATGTTTTAAATGTGTCAGGTATTTACACTACTGTTCAAAAGTTTGGGGTCACTTAGAAATGGTTTTGTTTTCAAAAGAAAAGTAAAAGGTAACAGGGCTGAGAAAAATGCAACCATCTTCCATTAAGAATCCTTGTAATAAATTAAAAAATTGCCTAAGATTTACCATAACACATTTTCAATAGTTAAACATGTTAAACATGTTAAACCTGTGTGTTATTAGATACAGTGCTGAAAAAAGATAAAGGATTAAGTTTAATTTTGAAAAGTTACTCCATGCAAATGGCACTGATTTGGTGGAATGGCCAAGGAAGCCACCATGTTCATGTCCTCAGTACATAATAACCAGGGACACCAAACACTAAGCCTGGTCATCTCAGTTAATCAAACTTGCTCATTTTTAAAAGCACTACATAACGATGTGTTTTCTGTCAGTGCGAGTGTGTGTGTGTGTGTGTGTGTGTGTGTGTGTGTGTCTGTGTGTGTGTGTGTGTGTGTGTGTGTGTCTGTGTGGGGGCCTTGTAACAAAGCCATTGATGCAAGCCAAGTCCATTCACACACCACTCAGCAGGTCCCAGTTCAGGCCACAGCACTTTGTATAGACCCAGTAGTCCTTCCACCCCCATCCTGTTACAGATCCATGCAGATGAAGGGACAACTCTGCATCCTCCCTGCAGGCTATTCAGACCAACACCACACTAAGAAACACAGAAACACTATAGTTCCAGAAGGGCTGTGGAACACTGTTATAAAACACCTTCTAAATCCTTTGGCTAAACAGTTTCAAAGCATGCATTAGTCAATCTCGCCTCTGATTCAAGAGCAAGGTGATAAATGGGCCTGAAGGAATGTAATCACTCTTAAAATCATCGCCAGACCTATGCAAGGACCGATCATATAGACCCCTTTCTATGACATATTAATTAAACAATCTTCTGGACATCAGAAAATGTTGTTCTCTTGTGGGCATTATCATCAGAAAGTGTTGCTCTCTTCTGGACATTATCATCAGAACGTGTTGCTCTCTTCTGGACATTATCATCAGAACATGTTGCTCTCTTATGGGCATTATCATCAGAACATGTTGCTCTCTTGTGGACAGTTTTTCTAATTCTTGACCATTTCATGTCTTTCATCTTCTGGTGTAAATACAATCTGAAATACAGTATTTTTTTCCTGGACTACCATGGCAAATCAACGATGGCAAATAGTTTTGCCCACACATTTTATCACTGGAAGACAGCATGTTGTAGGATTACTATCTGGTTTCCAAGTGATGTAATCTATTTGATGTAATCTAATTAAACATTGTAACTTCTTAAGAAGAGGGGAATAGGTAATATTCCTGACATCAAGGCTACATTTTACACTAAATCCTGATTGTGTTGTATACTGAATTATAATATATTCCGGGGTTTATTCAGTTATTCAGTTAAAATTATTCATATTCTTCAGATGGTAATTGAATGTCATTTCATTTGGGCAGAGTAGTTAACGCAGGATATTTCCTGTTTTCTAGAATAATACCGGTGGCCTGGTCTGACATGGGAGTGAGTGCCAGATCAGCTGGTGCAGTTTCATTCCAACCAAGGAAATTGTCTTGCTCAAAGCTAAATGCAAACTCCAGTTATTACTTTGTTAAGAATCCACTGGTAACTTCTTAGTCCAGCCTCCAATATATTTGAACAATGTTTAGCGACTATAAAAACTGTTTGTTTCATCTTTACATTGTTTACAAACAATGGAATAAAACGTCTTATATTACTGGTACTGATACGGAACTCCATTTAATCTATCCCTGACTACAGTTCATACATAACATTTTTCAAAAAGTAATATGTAAATGTATAACTTATAGCCTGTATACAGCAACTACGTACTCTCGCTTGAGGTGATAACCTGGTGAAGTGGCATGTGTTAAGTGTTTTGAACAGAAAGCTACAACAAGGACAAAATATCTAACAAACTATAATAGGCTTTAGATTTATATGTTGGCAATTTGGAAATGCTGGTTTCAAACTTCTCCGCTTGTATTTTAGCTGAATGGAAGAATGTTGATAAACTGGTTGAAGCTCAAAGACCTGATACACATGGATGTGTATTGCAGCACTTGTGGACTGAAAGTCACTTCCATGTTACTTTGGATATACAATCTAACCCACAAATCATCAAACAACTGTCAGTTATACAACTATAATAATTTTTACATGTCTTTGCATGCATTCCTTATTCGACACATTTAGATAAAGTAAGTAAATCACAAGGGACATAATTATAGGTACTCATATATTGTAGATGTTGCCTGGGCAGTCACTTTTGAAAGGAAAGCTCTCTCACAATGTCACAGTTCAAGGTTGGACCTGGACAGGCCCTCCATCCCCGACATATGTGTGTGTATGTGTGAGTACAAGCCTCGCACCTCTGACCTGTGACCTTTAGGGGTTAAACCTAGGGGGCTTTACAGCCCTGCTCCCAGCAGATACACTACGTACATGCATGCGCGCACACACACACACACACACACAAACCTCAAAATACAGAACTTAACACTTGGTCTTGGAACTGTTGCAACTTCTACCATTCTACAATCAGGACAATGACAGGACCAGCGTCCGCAGACAGGAGGCCAGACCAACACCATCAACCATAATAAAACAAGACCCAATATTCTAACACACCCAACCATTATAAAACAACACGCAATATTCTAACGTACCCAACCATAATAAAACAACACACAAAATTCTAACACATCCAACCATAATCAAACAACACACAACATTTTAACGCAACCAACCATAATAAAACAACACAAAACATTTTAACGCACACTGTAAAACCAGAAGTCATCACCCAGGGTAGCGAGTAAGGATCCACTGGGAGTTAAGGTGGTCATTAAAATGCTTCACACTGGGGAAGTGGTAGACATGACTTACAGTATCTATCATTGTACTTTGTGGCTCGGTTGATAAAGTTGTGAGTTCAATGCCCACTGGGACAAACGTGCCCTACTTGCTTTGTGAGCTTCTGTTAATATGCCTAGATAAGGCCCAAAAAGCCTATTGTACTCTCAGAGGTCCGGTCCTTCGCAGAGGCTGTAAAGCAGAACAGTGTCAGGGCAGTGGGAAGGTCATGTCGGTGTCGGCCACGGGGCAGCTCTCCCCTGCAGTGCAGCCCAGCTCAGGGAGGAATACCTCAAACTTTAGGGCCAGAGTAACAGTTTACTGTCGTTGTCCCAGGCCCATTGTGGGTGACGACAGCCTGGGATGTGTGTGATACCTGGTCATAAAACCTATAGTTCTGTCTCACTCTCAAGGCTTTCTCAATGACCCGACAGTGCACGGCAGAATTACCAGGGAAGGAACTCAACACAAAGGTCATCGTCATAAAGGCCCAATAAAGCCCTATCACTCTACTGTACTCACAGTGCTTGTATACCCTGAGGGGGGAGGGGGGGGGGTTAGTCGGTGCTAGACAGAGCCGTGAGGTGGTCGAGGTGTGGGTGCTAATGGAGCAGTCAATGGTGGAACAGTGTGGATGTTGACTTTGCCATATTGGTGATGACAAACACAGGTCAGGTTATGGTTCGAATGGGCTTGGTGGCTCGTTGCCCCTGGAACCCTTAGAAAACCCCTTGGGACAGTTTTCACCTGCACTGCTCCAGTGACTGAAGACAGAGCAGTGACAACAGTGTAAGAATGTGACCTGATCTTTTCACTGTAAGGACGCACTGGCGTAAACGTCCTTTCAACTCCTCTGAATTTCTAGTCATGAAAGGTTAAAAGCAGTGCAAACAAGGATTTGGATTTAGTACTAAATTCTTCACATTTGATAATTGGATTACAGTCTGTGGTTTTATGGAATAAGGTTACCAGCATAGGACACCACATTGTGTGGGGGAATATGGAACAACTGAATGCGAAAGCATGAAATGGAATGACATTTTCAAACGTATTCTGTTGGGATGTAACTGAAGTATCACATCACAGTTCCAACCATGGAAATCCTCCAAGCAATGTGTTATACTGCAGAACCAACTCATACCTAACACAGGAGTGGCCTGTAAAAACACCCACAGAGGTATAGAAGACCTTCCAAAACATAAAGTTATAATATAATTATTTTAATTTTTTTCTGATTCTGTTTGTGGAGATGGAAGTACCCACAGAACCTGATTTCCTGCTTTTACGCTCACTCCACTCCAATACACACTGAGCAAGATGTGACCTTTAGACCTGTAACCGCTGGGAGTTTCTGTTGGAAATAATGCATGCTTTGAGTCCCACATTACCTTGGAAGGGTGACGTGTGACAATGTACATTTTTACCTGTTTACACTGTAACCAAACGCATCTGACACAAAACTGGCAACAACTTTGTTAATTAACTATTGTAGCATAAAAACCCTCAGTCAAATACAGATTGTATGTTCCAAATTACACCCTGTATAGTACATTATATCTGACCAGAGCACTACAAATAAGTGCACTAAACAGGGAATGGGAGGAAATTTGGGACTACAGGTGCCAGGGATAGGACAGTGATTGTATTTCACCACGACATGACATACTCAACCAGTTGTAAAAAGCGGAGCTCATTGGAGACAATGGCAATCGGCTTGCCTGAGCTCCTCGGGGCTGTTAAAAGAGGAAGAGACGTTATTTGAGGACACCATAACTCCACAAATGCCAGAGAACACACAGCAGAGACAGGAGCTGAATGGGCCGCTCTTATACGACACACTTACACTGACAAACAGAGAGGAAGGCGGTCACGTGTGGTCCCGCGCTCGTTGACTAAAATGACCGTTCAGCGGCTCAGGTCAATGCGGACGGAGCATCGCGACGTATTGACGCAGGAGGTTAACAGCACGGCGAGAGTTGAAGCACAATGCACAGCCTCTGCTCTGTTTGGATTCAGGGGCTTGAACACTGTAACATCCCAAATGAGCTCTTGCCCATGCCTAGATGCACAGCGATACTGCAGGAGAGCGTCGTCTGAACAGTTACCCGTCTGAATATCTGCAGGGCAGCCAGTGGAAACGTCATTTTGCCTGCTTCAAGGTTTGCTCATAAATCAAATAACTCCCCTCTAATCGTCTCTGACATTCGAGTTAGCGTTACATCTGCGGGCGTTACAGGACATGTTTGAAGGCTTGGTACTGCTGTTCCTACTGGAATAGCACATAGCCGGTTCAGAATTCGACCCTTGATCCCTGTTATTGACTTCTGACCTCTTATGCCCCACCAAACATCTAGTTGACCTCACTGCTAGAATAACGGACAACCTGCCCGATACATTTGACACACAAAAAGACTGAAACGAAACACCTCGCACATCTGGGACTTCTTCTCCAGCTCTCCGCGCAGATAAATGCGTTTTCACACACACACGCACACACACCGACAAGGAGGGGAACCATTTCCTGTTCGTTTCTAGCCCAAAGCTTAACTGGCACAGGCTCTGGACCGCCTAGTTGAAACCGCCCGGGTGTAAGTACTCAGAGGCTAGTCGCTGTAACACAAAAACCCCAGAAGAGTCGGTTGCCTTCCTTTCAACACATGGAAGCGTTTTCCTGACGACCCACAAGGGCTTCTGAAGCCCAACCATGGCATCCAACAATACTCCGCAACAGTTAAAGGCTTCTTCCCTCTGCACAGTTACAGACACCCTCAACCCACCCATCATTAACATTCCTGGAGGAACACTACGTTAGCTCAAGTCTTTTATAGCAGGCTAATTAAACCACCACACGAAGGAGCCCTGACTGCAGTCAGTAGGGATGCTACATTCTTACCGCTTAATTGGACACAATTTGAGTCATTAAGGTAGCAGTAAAAAGAAAAGAACAGCAAAAAGAAAAGAGCGGGAATTATTGCCCTTTGTTCCCTTGCCTTCCGACCTTCACTCCCCAGGCTCTGAAGTTGACCTCTTCACCCCTTTCATGTGGCTCTAGCAAAATGGCGGTCGCAGGTAGCCTATGGAGACCAGGCTAGTGCGAAGGGTCTTGGGACACAGACGTTCTAGGACCCATTACTAGACCTCTCACCAGGGGGGAGGTATATGACAGCCACTGGACAGTCAGCAGCGATTGAGTGGACAGCTATGTTTGACCGTGGACATGGGCAAGGCCTCTGGGAGGGTGACGGACCAGGCCTGTCTGTAGCTGGGGGGCTGCACGGTGGGCAGCAGGAGAGCTAAAAGAGATCCATCTCAGGAGCCAGTCAGAAATCTGTCAAAGCCTGGGCCGGAAGATATTTACGAACTGTTACAATAACTACTACCGTTAATGCTGCCGGAAATCGGGAACTGGCAAGCTAGTGGGTGCACCCAAGACCTGGCACTGGATTCAGAGAAAAACAGACATGCTATCACCATTATGGTGTTCTGGGAGCTGGGTAAGCTGGGCAATGTGAGGAACGAACAACAGGATGCCAGGATCCCTACACACCTCACAGACTACAGATTCCAATGACCCGTTACATGGCTTCATCTCAGAGCGTCCATGTCTCAACAGCTACTCTATTGGTCAGAGTGACTGCCGAATTAAGGGTGTAGGGGGCCACTTGGGATGCGGACGTCTCTGTGTTATTGTTGGAACTGTTACTAGGGTCACAAATGACAGCTGGCGGCCTGATGTAGCTGAATGAGAATCGTGGACAACACTGGAGCGTCACTTCAACGATTCGGCGCTTTGGTTAGAATTGCAAGAATTTATTAATCTATAGGAAAAGTTTTCATGCTTTTCCACTTGTTGGACTAACTGTACTGTGCAGGTATGTTGATGTTTGCGCACCAGCGCACACACACACACACACACACACACACACACACACACACACACACACACACACACACACAACACACTACATCTGGTGTTAGGGCTGCACCCCTCTCCCTCCAGCACACTGTTTTCCTTTCAAACCATTGCCCTAACAGAACAGTCAGAACAGGAAGACAGTGAGCACACCAAACAAAACCACGGCTCTTTGAACTCATCTCCCTCTCTCCCTCCTACTCTCTGGAGGTCGCAGAAGGGCAAACAAACGAGTCTTTGTCATCTGGCAGCCTGGGGAATGCGGCCATCTTTTGGCCCTGGGTCGTCCTCTGCTAGGCATGTCCTCCTCAGACAGCCTTGCGTCAATATTGACCCACCTGTGGTTTTTCTGCGTTAGCCTCCAGACCATCTTCACTGGTGACGTGGACAAACTTCCACCCCATGACGACGGACCGGCCTTCTCGCAGCACTAGCTAGCACCCGCAGTAGGAATAGAAGTCATTTTAGCAATAGATGAGATTTGGGACTGAATCGGATTAAGTATACACAAGGCGGGGATAGCCAACACCTCTAAGAAGATTCTTGGGGGGGATGAAGCACATTCGATGTGAGATTATTAATCGTGTATCAACTGGAAGACAAGATGTTCGCAGTGCACCATATGTTATGGAGTTCTGAGAGAGGTTTCTGTGGAGAATTTCCAGAGGGAGGTCCTAGATAGGCCTTCCACCTCCCTGGTTATTGAGGGAACAGAGCACCTCACCTCTCTCTCCTGGACCTGCTGACAACCTCAATGGGTGAAGTTATCTGTGATTCAGGAGCAGATGACCTGCACCCTGTGAGAGAAAGTTGATTATGTAATAGGTGCATCGAGAGGGACAACACAATATAGTGTGTCAGAAAAAGGACATTAAGGGACACAGGGACAGCTTCCGGCCCTCCCCCAGGACATGAGGGACCTCAGGGAGAACCTCTGCTCAGTCATCACACTACGTTTGTTGATTCTCTGAGTAAAAAAGAAACACAGCTGGAATGGATTTACATTTTTAGAGCAATTGTTCAGGGTGTTGTATTATTTCTAATGACAAGAGAGTCGGGGTTATGTAGACAGGTATGTATAGGGAAAGGAAGGGCACAGACAGTCAGCCCAGCCGGGAGTCAAACACCTTTTGGCAGGGGTCGTGTGTGGCCCGGAGTTGGGAACTGAGACTGCTACACCAGACTGGCACCAGGCTGGAATCTGATTCTGAGGTTCACGTGGAGCGTGGTGAATGAGGTCAAATGACGTTGTTATGGTGTTGACCTTCTGGCGCTGGAGGCTTGACACACACACACACGCACACACACACACACACGCAAGGGTATATTTGCAGTTGTATATTTGCATATATGTGGTGGCAGACAGCCAGTTAGTTACACTGCGGTTGCAACTGAAATGTTGCTAGATCGAATCCTCAGAAAACGAAGGTGAAACATCTGTTATTCTGTCCCTGAGCAAGGCACATTACCCTTATTGACTCTTTGGTCATTCATGAAAATTAGAATTTGTTCTCAGTCCACTGGTAAAATTTGGCAAAAATCATCTAGCTGAGCAGGAACGTCATGTTAGCTAATTCTCTCTGGAAAAGATAGATGACCTCTCTTGAGTAACAAGAGAATGTAGGAGATTGGAGGAATGCATGAGAAGTGGGCTCTTTAAATCTTCCCCAGCAGGGGCTGAATATTCAGAATACATCTGAGACTGCTGAGATAAATGCTTTGATCTCATAATTCGTTTTCAGAAGCCTTTAGAATTCTTATATTGCATAGCTGATCATTTTGGGCATGTAAAATTATTCACAATCTGGCCAGACTACCATGTATCTGCTACAGAAAACACTTAAAAACAGAAATGTCAAAAATATACCCTTTCTCAAAAACAATTAAGTTCCTGAAAAAAACATCCCTTATTGTTCACCAGTACTCCCAAAAACACAAATCCCAGGATACTTTGCTACAGCATGCTTTTTTTTTTTACAAAACTTTTCCATCTCATCAATTCTCCCTGTCCAACCCCTACCGACAACGACAACAGACCTTGGCAGGGCTGGGCACTGGGGGCAGGCCTGGAATGAGAAACACAGGAAGGAGCAGGGTTGGGATGAATGTTTAACATGCTACCAGGGGTCCTGACAGGGCCAGTAACCTTCTAGAGGACTTTCCTGTTGTGGAAATAAGCTGTGCTCTTAAACAACTACCTCTTAGAGAGAGTCTTTGTGACTTCTATCCTCTTGTATCCCCTCCCAACGATGTCACAAACAGGAACTCAACAAGCAGGGACGACAGGCATCTCACATACCAAATTTCTGAGGACGGCCATGTCACATGTTAATTCCGAGAACAGGCCCTCCACTGGGGCGAGAACTAATTCTGTGCAAAACTTTCCATTGCAATCGATGCATAATTAATGCTCTCGTCAATTCCGGTGCCCATCTCAATCTGAGGCGTCCTTCCACGCAGAGCAGGCCGTCGTGATTATAGACCGGCAGAATAATGAAACTTCTTCGTAAGCCAGCATAAGACTTTCATCGTCACGGGGGTCTGATGATTTTTCTCGCTGTGTGTGTTGGTGTGTGTGTTTACATATGTGCGCGTGCGGTACATGTGATGTACATGTGTACATCACGCTGTAACTCCAAATAAACCGAGTTATGTCTGGAAACGCTAAATCACCAACGACCTTTACGCTAACGCTTAGCATGTGGATTCAGCGTGGGGCACGGCCTGGGCGCGCACGTCCCACACGGAGGCCTCGGCATGTCGAGAGACCGACATTCAAGAGAGTACTTCAATACATGGACAGCAAACATGAAGCTATGATCACACGTCTGCTGAACAACTGAATGCCTGTGCACTCTAAGAATTGAAATCTTCATTGCGTACCTAAACATATGATTAGCCTCCCACCTAAGAGCCGGCGTAACTGCTCTACCCAAGCAGAACATGAGCGAGCGTGTGATTGCCTGTGTGCAGGGACCACCGGAGTTTACCGAAGGCCCAGTTCATCCTGTCACAAACAGGTTAGGGTGGAGCCATCGGCGAGTCACTCTGCAATGCGAAATGACATGGTCTCCTCTGGGTTTTGTCTGGCCTTCAATGGGAATAAACCTAGAGAACTTTGCGATATGTTTTAGCCTAACCCTAACCCTAACGCTAACCTTAACTTAACCCTAATCATAACCACACTAACTAACTTTTAAGATTTAACTTAACCTAGATCTAAATACTTCAAACCCAAACCCCAAAATAACTCAAATTCTAACACAATTCGCCCACCTGTAAATGTTTCTGTCCTGATAGGGAAACTCCCCTTTTCCTATGGAGGACCTGCCAAAAACCTTGTGTGGACTTTTCAGATTTTACTCTCTTTGTTAGGACTTCTGGTTCCCACACGTACACATAAACCTGTATTTCATAAACACAGACATATATACACAAACACACACACACACACACACACACACACACACACACACACACACACACACACTCACTCCTTAACGGAACTAGAAAATGATTCCTTATATTCCTGATCCCCTAAACCAAATCCTGAACCTAACCCTTACCCTTAGCCTAACTTTAACCTAACACTAACCCTAACTCCAAACACTAACCTCATATTTCTTCTGAACTTAAACCCTAAATAGTTGTTAACATTGTGGGGATTGGCAAAAAACGTTTTAAATGTCTTTGTGGGGACTGATCCCCGCATGTGTAATAAATCCATGATCACACACACACACA